>JAXQQM020064950.1:0-85000 GCA_034641835.2 Pinus albicaulis | reverse complement strand
ATGCATCGCACTGTGATTCTCCTAGCATGATTCCTAGCCCTGAGGAGGAGTCCGTGGTGCGGTAGGCTATTATGAACTATGAGACTGTGGTCAATCCGTACACACGTCACAGGGTTGCAGAGTTTGAAAACCAAGCCAGGCTGGTTCGCTGGCAAATTGTTACTAAAGAGGTTGATGAGGACTTCAATTGGATTCCTAACCTCGGCCTAATGAGGGCTAGGGAAAATTTGTTCAACAAGGAAATCGAATTGCATTGGTAGACCAAAACCATGATTGGTCTCGCCATGCAAGCCAACCAGGAGCACAATAAGATATTGGAAAAGAAGCTGAATCATCTCACCCAGAATTTCACACTTTATGTCAGCGATGTTCACCATCGCCACTTCATCACCAAAGATTCACCCCACTTCGCACTTTTAAAAAAGAGGATGGCCATTGCAGACGCCTCGCCTAGTGTCAAAAGAGAGGTCGGGGGTGCCACCACCAACAAACCAGCCCAGGAAGCCATCATTGAAGGAAGCACTCCTAAGCGACCAATCAACCTGGAGGCTAACTCTGCCGAGGATATGGCATAACCTGCAACCTCTTCAGACTTTGTTTTTTGGTATGATTTCAGCCTTTGGTTCCAGCCTCACAATTTACTACTACTATTTTTTCGGCTCTCGAGAGCCCTATGTCCCTACTCATCCATCCAAGTCATCAACGACATGCCTCTACACATCCCTTTTTGCTTCAATGATCTACCCCAATGTAACTTTAAGCTCTCACAACACTTTGGGGAATTTTGTTCTCTCCACCTGTAACATTTTGGGTAATGGCCATGAAATATCTTTCAGAGTTTGGCTGCTGATGCATGTCGCTCTCACCAACTCACCATAATGTAATTATTCGCCTCTGTTGTTAAAAGAAACATCTTATTCACCAAAAAAAAAAACACTTTTCATTTTCACGCTACTTTTTTCATTTTTTGCACACAAAAATTGGCGACGTTATTCCAACATCAATGCTTTTCATTTTCAGGTGGTTTTTTGCACACACAAAAATTTCTTTTTACTTCCATTTGTAAAAAAAGTTGAAACTTTACCCAAAGAAAAAATTATTCCATAATACAACTTTTTTTTTTCTTTTTCTTTTTTTAAATTTCAAGTTGTTTTTTCATGGTAAACACTTGGAAAATTTAAAGTCTATCCATCTTTTTAACATCTTTGATTAAATAATGTATTTAAGAGTTTTAGAGTAATATAATGTAATAAAAATATAAGTTTATAATTTAGCTATTAAAAATGATTTTTGATCCATTTTATAACATTCTTACTCTAATATCTCACTAACATATTGAAATATGTTAAAGACTTAATTAAAAATTACCAACCTTTATAATATATTTAATTAGATAATGTATTTTTGTCGACGTTTATAATATCTTTAATCAAATAATGTATTTTAAAAATTTTAAACTAGCACAATATAATATAAATATATTAACTCAGGAGTTGGAGAATATTATTACTTACTTTTACAAATTTTTTATTTTAATTTTCCATTGATATAATTTTTTATAGCTTTCATAACTTTTCTTTTCTTTTTTCTTTCTCTCTCTTTCTTTTTCTTTTTTTTTCACTTTTTTTTGTTTTTTGTTTTTTATTTTTATTTATTTATTTTTTATTTTATTTTATTTTTATTTTTTATTTTTTTTCAGACGAAAAAAACCTGGTATATATAATGGACAATTGCATATGGAAATTTTCATATGTAATACAATCTATCATTTATAAATGTATAGTAGGGAGTTAATGTGCATGAACATGTAAGCAAATTATACCCTCAACAAGAGAATGCAGTATATTTCAGCAAATAAAAAACAAAAAACCAAATATATGTCTAAATAGTGCTATCAGAGGCAGGGAAAAACATGTGAGGAACAATTCATCCAGAAGAAACAACAATATAAATATTATGGAACATGGATAGATCCCTCGGAATGAGTTTGTCCAGTAGCCAATAGTGCGTAGTGTATGTTTCCATATGCATCATTGATGTCAATACTTGATAGTGAATCAATGATTTGAATATGGGAAAACTAGTTCTGTTGTGATAGCTCCCTCATTAGTATTAAATAAATGTGTTTAGGATCATCTCAAATTAGCCAGTTATGTGACGGTTTATGTGTCAAGTTTTGTGTTTTTTTATGAGAAATTCATGAGTCAATTAGTTGTTAAAAACACATGCACAGAAAGTAAAATGTAGAGAAATAACGCATAACATACACATTACACAGTAGCTGATAACAGAGTTCACCCCTCCTGGGCTACATCTCCATGGACCTGCTTCAATGGCTTGGCCCTCTTCGAATTAGTGGTCAATTCTCTAATTATATGCACCTACAATGCTCCAATAGCTTTGAAACCTGCTCCATTGGATTCAGAAGACTCAAAAACCTCAAAATAAACTCTTCAAGATCTGCAAATAGTCTTCAGGTGATCTAGACATGGCCTCCTCTCCTGGCGGCCCTGGGCTTCTTTAATCTTCAAAGTGAAAAAAAATACTTACATAATTGCTCCTCTGCCTCTGCAACCTGCACCATCCTTCTTAGAGCATCCAAATCATCTAGGAATGACTCTTTCTAAGCCAAAATTGGTCAAAAAATGGTCCAGTTATTCCTCATTCAATTTTGGTCTAGGACCCTCCAAATCTGAAGAGAACTCTAGTTAGCACCGCCAAATGTGGAAGTGGCGCTGAAATTGGGGGCTCTGCCAGTTTTGCGGCCAAAATAAGAGCGATTTAATTAAATGTTAGACATGGGTTAATTGGTAGCTTAGTGCGCTAATGGCGCGATTAGTTAGAGCGCTGCCCTCCACTGTCATAGCATAGAGGTCATATGTGTGAGGGCTGGCCCACTCCTCCGCCTGCCAGATTTTAGCATATAGTTCAAATATATTTTTAGACATAGGTTATTAAGAACCATGTCGTGGCTAAGTGGTAACGTTGTGCGCTTGTGTGGGAGAGGTTGCGGGGTCGACCCCAACCTTTTCCCTTTCGCTTGTGTTAAAAATTTTCCATGACATATATATAAATTCGAACTTGGACTTAAACAAATTTTGACCTTTGGGAGGGGGCACATGGAAGCCTTCAAGCTTTCCACGTGTCCTCTTCCCATTAGCTCTTTCCAAATCAAATGAAAACGTGACAAATCACCCACTTAACCACCAACCAAGATGACACTTGGCATAATGTCATTGGGTGAAATGAAGGAATATTCCCTGAATATTCCTTTTTGCTGACTAAGCTGCCATGTGACCTTTTTGTCCTTTTTTGCAAATTTTTTAAGCTATTTAGGAAAACAAACAACATGCTCTATCTTCATCATACAGACTCTATTTTGAGTGAAACGAAGTGCACCAAATTCCTGGCGATGAGACCTATATGGTCGTTCTGGTTTGGAGTGACTATGAGCACTTTGAATTTTTAGCAAATTTTTGCCCCCAATCCAGATTCCGATCACTCCTTCCCACTAACAGGATTTTGGACCCACAAAAGTTGGTTATCTAATGAGACTTGAATACTCCTTTCTTTCCCAAGTTCTATCAACTTTATTCTACTTGGAAAAATCTTCATGACAACCACTTGGGTTCACTGACATGGCTTGCCTTGCAAATGGCTTGGCACTTCAATCAATGTCCTCCTTCTGCTTCTGACCCAATCCAACACTTGTTGGCTGCTTGCTCACTAATAAAACGCCTTGTTGTACCAAAGCGATCCCTCTGTGCTTGGAAAATTGTTTGATGGCATTCCCACTGAGAATTGTGTTCCTCCTTTGCACACACATGCATTCGATGCAAGCTTCTCCTTGGAAACCAATTTTCCAAGTTAATCCCATCTGAGTGAACTACAACGATGAGTTCCAATATCAGTAATCACAAGAAAATAAATGACCATTCTTTTTACCTCCACGGTTCCAAATTCCACATCTGGAAGAATGCATTCGCCATCTCCTTTGCTTCTTGGAATTAAAACATAAAATGGTCTACAATGGCTATTGTTTTGGCTTCAATATTTTTGGCATCTTGTCCCTCTTTCTGCTTCTTTATTTCATCATCCTCCAGTATTGACATGGTGCTCATGCCATGATTTGAGAATGAAGGCTAATCATGAGCCTCTCGCTCAAGAGTGGACCTTCCAAAATCTCGCGACATCTTGTCACAAGCACAACTATTAATCTTGAAAACACATCATGCAAGAAACATAACTTGATGACCTCTTCCTTTTGCTCCTTCAAAGCAAAAAATTTCACATCCTATGAACATTTCCACACACTCTTACATATTGGTATACAAAACTCGTCGACCAAACACAAGTTGATAAAACATGCCTCTTCAAACAACTGACTCTCAAGTCAAACAAAAGCTATTGTACATGATGATTCGTCTCCCAAAGCAAAATAATTTCTCATCTCATGAAAAAATTCGTCAACATATCCATTTCATCTTTGGAGACAAAATCAACTCTTCCAAGTAGATTATGACATACATGCAACATGCAATCGACCAACACAAGTCGACACTCATGCATGTGAAAATGATCAACACCCTCAAGTTGACATCATACATGATAGACAAAGTAATCAACCAACACAATTCAATCACTCATGCATGTTAAAATTTCCATCTTTGATTTATCTAAGCGAGTCAACATAACTATACTTTTCCAACATCTTGCTTCATGAAATATGCAACATACTTTAAAGAAAAAAAAATGCATTCAATTGGCAAATAAATGCATCAATAAGGCAACATTTGCATCAATCATCAAAATAAATTCAAGGCCTTAATTGGTTAAGAAATCTAACCATCTCTTTCCAAACCATTTCAATGGCACTTCTTACAACTGATCATGTGAATCATCATGACCCACATCAATTATGGAATCCTCTTTTCCATTCTTGTCAATCTCTCTCTCCACCTTCCTCAAATGTCGTGGATGACTTGTTGGATACAAAGTCCAACACTTGTCTACAAGGTGACCCTGCTTATGGAAATGAGTGAAAAATAATTGCATCTTCTTTTCAACGTGGTTTTCTTTGTCCATTGGACCTTTGGATTTTTGTCTCCTTTGTTTTAAAAGTTTCCCGTGCATGGAAGAATTCTTCCAACATCTCGAAACAATACGTTTATTCAAACCACAAAAGGAATGTGAAAATTTTCTTCAAATCTTAGGTGAGGATTTACCATATTTATCATAATCAAAAGCAACTTGATTAAAGGAAAATTTATACCTTGCACATTCACCTTTGTCGCCTTCTTGAGGAGGTGAATTGGATGAGATAGTGGCTCTCTTCTGAATACCAACAATGGCTTCAATGACTTTAGATATTTCAACATCATCTTGTTTTCCATTTCCATTAGTTTCATGCTTATGAGCATCTTCTTGCAAAGTGCGTGTAAAACTTTTGCATTCCTCATGAACACAAACTTCACAAGCTTGAGTTAATGAACATGAAATGAAATTCCTTCTCGGAACACCTTCATGTACCTCCTTGGCTTTGGAGCATTCTCCATCATGATGTCCATAACCAAGACCCAAATACCTAGACCTTTCCTCAACAACAATCGGTTCAACTATTCCTTGTGCATGTTTTCCCAATCCTTTTCCTTCATAGCCCATCTTCATCAATAATTTGGACCCTATTCCTCTAATGTGTCTTTCAAAAGCACCTACACATTCATCTTCAGAGGAAATAGAAGATAAACTTGAATTTCATACCTTGTTTTCATGCACATATTTGGCTTGAGTTTCCTTTGCAATATGGAGATGAGTCTCCATCTCATGCATCTTTTCAAGAAGCTCTTGCTTCTCTTCATTCATGGCAATCAAATGCTCTTGAAGTATAATGTTCTCCTTCCTATATTCAACCAACTCTTGCACCATATCTCCCATGATGTAGAGCTTATGCAACATCTCTTTATAAAAGAGTCTTCCTAAGGAAGATGGATTAGAAATAGTGCTTGATGAAGCTACCATCACACTTGTAATGCATAAAAAGATTTTTTTCTGTGATTTGAGAGTTGAGTTCTCAATCTTGAACTTCTCTTCACACACACAAACTTGCACACATTTAAATTATCCTTGCACAAATACAAAACCAATAGCTAATTCTCTAGCTAACCTTGGAAAATCATCTCAGGGCTAAAATGAGCTAAACTGTGCTCTAATACCAACTTGATCTAAATATGGGCAAACTATTTTTGTTGTGCTAGCTCCCTCATAAGTATTAAATAAATATGTTGAGGATCGTCTCAAATTACATAGTTATGTGAGGGTTTATGTGCCAAGTTTTGTGTTTTTTTTTTTTAATGAGAAATTCATGAGTTAATTAGTTGTTAAAAACACATGTACAATAAGTAAATTGCAGAGTAATAACACACATCAAACACATTACACAATAGCGGATAACAGAGTTCTCCCCTCCTCAGCTACATCTCCGTGGATCTGCTTCAATGGCTTGACCCTCTTTGGATTCATGGTCAATTCTAAGATTACATGCACCTATTGTGCTCCAATGGCTTTGAAACATTCTCAATTGGATTCATAAGACTTAAAAACCCCAAAATGGACTCTTCAAGCTCTGCAAATGGTGTTCAGGTGATCTAGACATGGCCACCTCTCTTGGTGGCCCTAGGCTTCTTTAATCTTCAAAGTGAAAAAAAAACACTTATAGAAGTGTTCATCTGCCTTTACAACCTACACCATCATGCTCAGAGGATCCAAATCATCTATGAATGACTCTTTCTGAGCCAAAATTGTTTGAAAAATGCTCCTGTTATGCGTCATTCAATTATGGCCTAGGAAACCCCTCCAAATCTGGAAGTGGCACCGAAATTAGGGGCTCCGCCAGTTTTGCTTCCAAAATAAGAGTGGTTTAACTAAATGTTAAACATGGGTTAATTGGTAGCTTAGCGCGCTAATGACACGATTAATTAGAGCGCTTCTCCCACGGTCATAGCATAGAGGTCATATGTGTGAGGGCTAGCCTACTCCTCCACCCGCCAGACTTTAGCATATAGTTCAAATATATGTTTTAGACATGGGTTATTAAGAACCATGTCGTGGCTCAGTGGTAACGTTATGCGCTTGTGTGGGGAGGTCACGGGGTCAACCCCGACCTCCGCCCTTCCGCTTGTGTTAAAATTTTTCCATGACTTATATACAAATTCGACCTTGGACTTAAACAAATTTCGGGCTTTGGGAGGGGGCACGTGGCGGCCTCCGAGCTTGCCATGTGTCCTCTTCCCATTGGCTCTTCCCAAATCAAATGAAAATGTGACAAATAACCCACTTAACCACCAACCACGAATTGACACTTGACATAGTTTCATTGGGAAAAATGAAAGAATATTCCCCAAATATTCTTTTTTGCTGACTAGGCTTCCATGTCACATTTCTATCCTTTTCTGCAATTTTTTTTAACTGTTTAGAAAAGCGAACAACAGGATCTATCTTCCTCATACGGACTCTGTTTTGAGTGAAATGAAGTGCATCTGATTCTTCGCAACGAGACCTATCTGGTCATTCTAGTTTGGAGAGGTTCTGAGCACTTTGAATTTTTAGCAAATTTTTGCCCCAATCCAGATTTCGATCAATCAAAAACCATGTTTCTTTATCTAAAGATGTGAGTGAAACTAATAGAGTTAAAATACCTTTCGAGTAGAGAGATCTAAGTCATCTAGGCCTGAAGATGGGGAAGAGAAAAGTATGTGCCCCTGGATAAATGTTGTATAAGTACCTGCGAGTCCCCAAAGACATGTAATGTGTCAATGTAAACTTGATGTGAGAACCAAAGTAAGCCCCATAGAGCTAGGACCTCCGCCCTAGTGTTTGTGCCCAGGTCGCCATTCTAGTGAATCCTATATTGAGTAATGTGATCCAGGCAAATCCATACCCTACATCCACATTCTGGTCGTTGGGCCGCATCATCAAAATATCCTGCGGCGGTAGACCCTTAGTTAAACTGAGAGGGGGGAGTGAATCAGTTTAACACATACATGGACTTTTAAAAATTTTCTTTTAAATCTTATTTACACCTTCATTTCATGGTCAACTTAATATGTGAGCAACAAGTATTACTATCAAACAGATTTGTTAATGTAATAGCAGATTGAATATGAGAGCAACAAGTATTAAGCAGATGAGATAAATCACATCAATACATAAACATCATGCACAGAGACACCAGATATAAGTGGAAACCCATAAAGGGAGAAAACCACATCTTATTATTGTTGTGATGCAAAGGCAAGCTCCAACTCCCTCTCACCACTGTTTTCTGCAGGCACCAACCTACAGGAGGCTCTATCCTCAATTATGCAAGCTACAACTTGCAAGGAAGCTCCAACTCCCATCAATTTTCTGCAGGCACCAACCTACAGGAGGCTCCAACCTCAGTCAGCTACAACTGACATTTTATCAAGCTACAACTTGATGTGGAAGCACCAACTCCCATCTATTTTCTGCAGGCACCAACCTACGGGAGGCTCCTACCTCAGTCAGCTACAACTGACATCTATCAAGCTACAACTTGATAGGGAAGCTCCAACTTCCTTACTCTTTCAAAAGAAAAACACTTGCTGATTTACCTTGGATATCAACTCTGTTTTGTACCTTCTTCTCTGTTGTTCATCAACTCTTATATCAGACCTGCATCATCTCTGCTCAGCCCCTTCTTCTTCTTTGCTCAGCTCCTCCTTATTCACATTCTTCTTGCAGCTTGCTTATTTTCTTCAACTATCTTCAATTCTGCTGCACACTCTCTCCTCTTCTCATTCTCTTTTTCATCAAACTCTCCTCTTGGATATTACCCCCTTTTATACAAGATAGCTTCATGACTATTTGTATTCTACTGGGAAGTCGAAATGGACAGTCATGTCTCTTTGCCTTCTGCCTTCTCATCTCTTTTCAGCTTACTCAGAAAAATGTAACTGTAGGTGCTTATTTTAATATTACAGTGGGATATTTGCTCTCTTCGGGAGACTTGCCAATGCATCACAACAATATAAATTTAAATAAAACATTTACATTCAAATTTAAATGAGAACTCCAGCTCACTCGTTTTGTCTCTTGGCTTGCTGCGCATTTGTCTTTTCTCTGACTCTGTCTTTGTCTTTTCTATGACTGTGTTTTTTCTCTTTTCAGCTCTGTTTGCTCTTCTGTTCTCTGCTGTGGTGTAACTGCTGCATACGTGTAATTGTGCTTTTATATCTGCTGACTGTAATCTGGAGGAACTCCAATCCCTTTTATGCCATTAGTGTCTTGTTGATGTGGAAGCTCCACAAGCGGAACGAACATATATTACAGTCGTTGTATATTAATAATCGCCCTCCCCTTAAGCTGAGGCCCATGGGTCTACAGACCACACGGCACTTTTCAATACAGTCGCAACATTCGTTTTATATTACCAATCGCCCTCCACCTTAAGCCGAGGCCCGTGGGTTTACAGACCACGTGGCATATTTTAATACAATCGCCCTTTATATATATAACAACGCCTTTTGATACAACTTAAATCAACTCTCGACATCCTTATATAAGGTTTTAACAAACAACTGCTGCTTCTACTATAATCAATGAATAATCTTGATAATACTTAACAAATGCCCTTTCGGGCCCACCTGACATGTTTTCCGATGCATTGGTTCTCCTCCGATTGCGATTGATCGCTCCTGCTCCGATTGCGATTGATCGCAATTGCAACTAAAATCTTCCGATTGCGATTGAATCCTTTGCGCTTGTTTCGATTGTGATTGACCAGTGCCGATGCGATTAGAACCTGGAACTGAAATCTTTGTTAATCATAATTTATAAGTCCATCGGGTCCGAACTCTTAATCGCAATCGCAAGTTCTTTAATATGTGTTGCGATGGTTTGTTTCTTTTCGATGCGATTGGAACTGGACTTCAAACACTTTGTTAAACATGGTTTATAGACCCATCGGGTCCGGTCTTCCAATCGCAATCGCAACTCTTATGTTCTCCGATGCGATCATCACTATTCACTGGAACTCAAACACACATGAATTATGGTTCATTGATCCATCGGGTCTGGATTTCCATCGCAATCGCAACTTTATGTTGGTTACATGTTCCGCTGCCCTTGCGATCTCCGATTGCGATTGGGTGAGGGTCCCACTTTATATTACTTCCTTTCCATTGATCATAACACGCTCCACTTAAATATATATCAATGTATATGCCTTGGACCATTGCAGAATATGAAATGCGTGACATTTATATGTATTGTGATGGATATTATATATATATATATGTGTGTGTGTGTGTGTGTGTGTGTGTGTGTGTGTCCGCCAGCGGGTTAGGCGATTCCCGGAATAATGTTTATGAATTATGTTAAATCTATAACGCCGGTTGGAGTGTGCGATTCCCGGAATTTGGTTTTGCATTATATGCGTAACGCCCGGCTTGGGGTATGATTCTCGGAATTATATATCTGTCCTCCGGGTTGGGCGATTCTTGGAATTATAATAGCTCTACCTATGCCTTCATTTGCTGCCTCCATTGTATTCACTGCTTCCTTTTTCTATCTTTGTTTCAGCGCTGCCTCCTGTTTCTTCTTTTTGCTGCTTCTGCTACTCAACCTCTGCCTCTGCCTTTGTTGTACCTCTGTTCTTTGCCTATCTCTACATCTGCTGCCTTCTTTGCACTACATTTCTTAAGTTCAACTCTTTTGTACATTACGTTGCCTCTGCTTCTATTCACTGTCTCTGCTTTGTCTGCTGCCTCAATTCCTTATCTCTCTTGCTTCTTTTGCTGCCTTGCTACTTCTTCTTATGCTTTCTCTGCTCCTTGGATGATGTTTCAAGTGCTCCTCCTTTGTCTCTCCTTTGCCTTATTTCTAGTTCAGGTGCTGCTCCTTTGTGCTTCTTTGCCATCAATGACAACATTTCCAACAGTCTCCCCCTTTGGCATTGATGGCAGTTTGTGTTATATTATATGTATCAGAGCTGCTGCCGGAGTTGCTTATTTAATATGTTTGTGTTATATTATATGTATAACGCCGGTTGGAGTGTGCGATTCCCGGAATATGGTTCTGTATTATATGCATTGTATTGCCGCTGGAGTTAAGCGATTCCTGGAATAAGTTTGTGTTATATTATATGTATAACGCTGGTTGGAGTGTGCGATTCCCGGAATTATGCATATGAATGTATCTGCCGGCTTGGGCGATTCTCAGAATTTTATAACGGCTCTGCCTCTGCCTCTGCTGCTCCTGTCGCTCTGCCTCTGCCTCTGCTTCTTTGCTGCCTCCATTGTAGTCGCTGCTTCCTTTGTCTGTCTTGCTGCTCCTGTCGCTCTGCCTCTGTATTCGACTGTTACACTCTAGCAGTGTTCTTTTGCCTATTTCCTTTGCTTGTTTCAGCTTCAACGTTGCTCGACCTCTGCCTCTACTGCACGTCTGTTTCATCTCTTCCTCTATATTTGCTGCCTCTGCCTCTGCTGCTCGACAACTGCTCTGCCTCTTCCTGTCTCCTTTGTTGTCTCCTTTGCCATCAATGACAACATTTCCAACAGTCTCCCCCTTTGGCATTGATGGCAACACCTCCTCCAATAATCCAATGCTTCCTCTGCCAATCTGCTTTTCCTCCCCCTTAGACATCAATGGCAAAGGGTTGCTCATTTCCTAGTGTGCATTCTATCTGTTCATTTCCTTTCTCTGAGATGTGTTTAGGCCCTCTTCTACTGACTTTGTACCATGCTTCTCCAGCCTGATGAGAGAACACTTTGAGGATTATTGGACTTGAATATACACTTAAATATTGTGAATGCCCCATGTGACATATCAAGATTGCTTCAACTATACTTCAGTCTATATTATAATCTTCATCTGCGATGCATATCTATTGAAGAAGGTTCTAGTTGGAGTCTGTCTTCTTCTGCAATAATCATCTGCAGTACAACATCTGTTCAATTGTGATGATGCCAATATGTCTTTTATAACTGTGATTCACTTTTCTTGCCTGTTGGTGATGATATGAGCTAGGAAGCTGATGATGATATTACACTTAATAGCTGCAGGTCTTTGTTACCGATGTGATCAATGAATTAACTAGAATTTGATCTAAGAGATCAAATGCCTTTACTGCTTGCATAATGAACTTTCAAAACAAAACCTTGAGGTAGGATGCATTCAATGTATTGGTCGATCTCACTTATCAACCATGCACTTTTCTTTATGACATAAGGGGGTATGTATGTCAATCTCTCTTTAAAGTTGGATTACCTGCAAATCCTTTGTGCTGAGCTAGAATTAACACTGTACAGTGTGAGCCTCTTCAGATGGTAATCACAACTAGTCCTTTATTCTTCAGATACTTTGACTGTTCTATCATAATGAACTTCCACTTTTCATGCTGAATGCAGATAATACTGGGAATATTACATTGAGGTTCTTTTTCCATAATCCTTTGATCCTGAGGACCTGAACCATGCTGCTGCTCCACTGATAACACTTGATATTCTGTTCGATAGGCATGTTTCTTGTACCAAGTACCAATTGATATTACTTTGATAAGATATGCAGAGATTTCACTTCAGTTTGCACATAAACCCATAGTTAAGATCACCTTCATAATTCCATACTATTGAACTTTCGGTTGTTCACGTTAATAGTCATTAATATCCTCAATCTGATCTTGTAATTATTTAACATTCTTCTTTTTCTATCATTTGGTTCCAAGGAAAGCCATTGCATGTACCTTTCTAAAACTGTTCTAGAATCATTGCTGCTTTATATTCAATTCAATTGTTCTAACATACAAATCTTCAAAAAGACATCTTCAATTTCTTTTATATGAATCTTCACACGCTGATTGCTCAAATATTTATTACTCACTTAACTACATTCCTCCAAGGTGACCTTTTGAAAGATGTGATGAACTGATGATAGGTACTCATCCTTATTAATGTGATTCATTGTTAATTCTAGCAGTAAGAGGTACAGTGTGCTCATCACTTTAATGTGCTGAAGTCTTCTTAGCTAACATGTTCGTTGCTAATGTTTCCTCTAATCTCAAGGCTTCTTGCTGCTTTCTCTCCATCCATCAACCTGTTGGCTATTGTGTGCTTCAGGTGTTCTTCTTCCTCTATAGTTCTTTGTTGGAGAAAATTGTCCTGTGCATTCTTGATCTTATAGCTGTTCTTATTCCAAGGAGCTCTTTTTAGACTGCTTTCATGGTGTATATATATGAACTTCTCTCCCCCTGGGATGTTGCTTCATATTTGTCACTGGATGGATTTTTGCTTTGCTTCCTAGAGCAGCTCCCCCTGAGACTATGGAGGATTTATTATGTTATTGAGATGATAGGCTCCCCTTTTCTCTTTTCTTTCCATACTCTATTGGGGTTCATCATAATTTCTGCACTCCTTTCCGATTCATAGTTTTGTTTGATTGGATTGGATTTCATCATATGTCTGGAGTTCTTTAATATATATGGCAGTTTACAGTCTTTAGCTTTGTGACCACGCTTGAGGCATACATAACATCTTATTTGACCAAGGTGAATTTGACTCACACATACCCCTTCAGATTAAGGGGGGGAATGTTGGACACCTAATCCTCTATGGGTAGGTGTGGAAGGCGATCAATCGCAAAGGAGTCCAAGGGACCTTGGAAGATGAATCCAAGGGTCACACCAATGTAACATAAATAGACATCTATGGTGAATAATATGTATAACTCACGATTATCTTTCTATGTCTGTGTTTTAACTTCTCCTCCACCACGTGTGTGTTTAACAGATTTATTAGGAATAGGAACCATTTATGTAACTTTAATACAACATTATCTACATACATCGCTTGGGCATTGGTAGAGCTCATGATAGAATTAAAAAAAATGGTTCACGGCATTCTATATATATTTATATAACAATACAACATAATAGGATTATCTTATCTTGTAGTAAATATTGGAGACCCACTTCATGGGTTGCTTTAATATCACCATTAATTCAAAATTATAAATTTAGGTTATTTTATCGAATAAGTGCCTTTGGGAATATCCATAAATGACCATGTTGATCTTGGTGAAGCTTTTGTATCACTTCAATATAAATTTATTTCAATGTTTGTAAGAATAAGAGGGAAATTGATGTACACATATATCGATTCATGGTTTATGGAGTGCTATTTAATTTTCATAAATTAATAAGTTCATAATTCATTTCTAAAACTATTAAAGACTTACTTTGAGTGTCTAGCGAGGCTACCAAGACATAATCCCCCATACATTAATTATGCCACCTCCTCTGCTCATGGCTCGATGACAGTTGGAACGCTTTAATAAAACACATGCAATGAGGTTATCACTTGATGGTAAGGCCAATAATTTCAACCACACTCTAGTTACTTCCATTATTAACCTTTCATTGGAAATTTACCTCGAATGGAGTGGTTATCGTCTAACATTGAAATGGATATATTGAAATACTCATGGTATGAAGTGTCCATATACTCTACAATTAAATTTTGCCTCTTCCTGTGGAACCTACTAAGTTGTCTTAGTACCCTTGTGTTTCTTTGGTTCTACCATTGTTTATTTTTTATCTTTTTTATTCCAAAAGTCTTTTTCACCTCTTTGAAAAACTCCCTCCTCTGCTTTTCCTTAGAGCGTGTTAGTGCTTCCCTCCTTCTTCCTCTCTTCGCTTCAACACCTCTCCTTCAATTTCTAGCCTCTAACCCTTTATTGTATCCATTTCATGTTCACTCTCATTTTATTTACAATAGTTGTTGTGTTTCATCTCCTCTTTGTTCAAACTATTTGGTCCTTTGTCGCTCTCTCTCTTATCTTACTCCCTGTGTTTTATAATGCCTCGATAAGTACACTCTCACTCTAGCCAAGGTCGCAATAGGTGTGAGATACCTCCTTTAACCAAATCTCACACCAATGCAAAGACCTTTACTAGTGACTATTAGGAGTTTACCACTTGGTAAACTCATGAAGAGATAGAGGTTGCAGAAGAGGAGTCATGGATTGAGTGTAGATCTTTATCAAACATTGAGGTGGAGGAGAATTTTGAGTAGTGGGTTCTTGACACGAGCAACACCCACTATAGAAAATGTCAATACATTCAAATTATGGATTTTATTGATAGATATAGACCATAATGGGAAAAGTATTAGTTGAAATAAATGAATACCAGGAGGAAATTCTTATATGCATATATGCCTTACAAAAATAGGTAAAAAAGCAAGAAAACAAAGTTTCAATGATAGCCAATAAATTTTCCAACTTGAACTTCCATAACAACGAAGAAGATGATCCAATTCTAGCTCCCTCCCAGGTGGACACTTCTCATTACTAATTGACATCTTTATATTGGTTTTAATCCTCCGGAGAATTCATAGCCATGATAGTACTGTAAGGATATACTACACTTATTTCCATTCTAATTATCTAGATAGTTATAACATTAAATATTTATTTAAATATTTTAAGACTCTTGTTGTGATATTCATGATTGCAAACTTATTTTTATACTTTTAGTCTAGTATCCATAGTGTAAAACCTATAATATTTCTTTAACAATAATGCAAAGCCTAACTTATGACAAAAAAATGAGTTGCATATTTTAAAATAAAATAAATTATATATTGGTGATTGTTTAATATGAAATCTGTGAAAACTAAGAGATTCAAGTTTCAAATCCCCCTAGTTGTGACCTGGTTTACGGAGAGGAGGACATGTTGTAGACCCCGAAAGGTTTACTAGTAGCTACATGTTAGGTGGGCTGCTGGGTTCCTCTGGGATATATATATATATATATATATATATATATATATATATATATATATATATATATATATATATATATATATATATATATATATATATATATATATCAATTAGGGTTATCTCATATGGTTGGGCAAAATGGTTGTTATCTTCCCCACCCATGTTCAAATCCCCACTAGTGACATGATGAGCTACAATGCCTTGATAACTATTGTTGTAATGGCATTGTGCCTATGAATATTGTTGAATTGGCTTCAAGCCTTATGAACTCTTAAGTGAGTATACATGTGGGTTGACACAGTACCAACAACCTCACTCTAGCCCTCAAGTTTAGAGGGAGACTGATTTCTTTCCTAATATACACACATAGATAGTGTCAAATTTATGTTTTTCCTAGAAACCCATTTTTTTTTAAATTTATAAAAAAAATTAAATAAAATTATCATTTTTGTTATGATTTGTGCTCAAATTATCATTTTGGTTATGATTTATGATCAAATAAATTTTCTCAACCCTCATATTGTATATGAGGATAAGGTTGGACAAGATATTGGAAAGATCTTATTATGAATGTGAAGGTGGGGTAAGGGGAGATATTGGGGAAATTTTCTATTTATTGTGAGGGTAAGGGTGGGGTAGGGGGGAGGTACTGTGGAAACCTTAATGAATTTTACCTAGTATAACTTCAAAGGTGGAGGATTGAATAATATATTGGAGAAAACATAGTTGAGGGTGGTGGGAGATATTAGAAAAAACTTAATAATTTTTCCCCAATATTTTTGACGCCAGGTGTAGGAGGAGATATTGGAAAAAACTAAATAAGTTTTCCCCAATATATACACCAACCCTCCCCTCACATACTAAGTTTTTCCAATATATCTTCCCACCCCACCCCAACCCACCCCAACCCAACCCAACCTCAACCTCACCTTCACCTTCACCTTCACCTTCATATACGAGGATGAAGACGGAAGGAGATATTGGAGAAAAATTGAGATGAACATAGGGATAATGGAGAGAAAGGATTGGGGTGGGAGGACATGTTGAGGAAAAATTATTAGTTTTCACTATCTACCCCCACCCCTCCCCCAAACCTAAGTTTTTAGTGTGGAGCTGGATGAGATATTTGGCGAAACTTATTAAGTTTCGTCGATATATCCTCCTCAGCCTAAACCTAAGTTCCCCGCAATAACTCCTATATATCCACAATCATCCTCACTTTGAAGAATTATTATTATTACTTTAATTTATAAAAATATTAAATATACCTATAATTTAGTCATATTTTATTTACCAACTAATTTATAAAAACAAATGAGTTTTTATTTTTATTTTATTAAACTTCATTAATTAATAAAAATATTAAATAAAGTTATAATTCAATTATAATCTCTCTCTCACACATTTACATTTAAATTAAATTAACTAATAATAAATTAAATTTTATAAAATTATTATTTAAAAATATATTTATAAACATACATATTTACATTTAAATTAAATTAACTAATAATAAATAAAATTCTATAAATTTGTTATTTAAAAATATATTTATAAAGTTAAATATAAATATTCACTATAGAATTTAGAGGCTTCATAATTTATTCATATTGAATTATGAAATAATGACCTTATCTTATTATCCAATTATTAATTACATTTTACCCATGGCCTTCCATTAATTTTACCTCTGGTAAAACCATGTTTAACTTTTAGTTTCATTAGAGTTTTGTTAATTGGAAGTCATTTTAACTTTTAGTTACATTAGAGTTTTGTTATTTTGGAGTAATTTTTTTCTCGCTTATAAAAACACATTGGTCAATAAAAATTAGAATTTATTATTATTATTATTAACATGAATTGAAATAGTTTGTATTAAACTTGTGCCTAGTCACAATAAATAAATGACAAATTTCACAATATTGTTTCCTTTATGTGTGCTTCTATGACTAGCATCATTTAATGACACTTTTACAAAATGAAGTAAAAACCAACCCACTCCCAACAAAGAGGGAAAAGTTTCCTAGTTAAATTTTCAAATTTTTCTTCCCACTGCTTCATGGGAGCAGAAGTAATTTTTAACAAATTGTTTGCAAAAGAAAACGTAAAAATAAAACATTTATATAAGATGCTAGAAGATGACCCATTACTTGACTCACAAGAAACAACACAATTCTTAGGACCAAAGTTCTTTCTGAGATGATTTTTCGATTTCTTGTTATCAATGGAGAAGAACACTTCTTTTTAAGAACATCTGAATAGGAAGCAGAAGAAGAGGACAACTTCTTCTCGTCCACCATACTAGCTTCTTTAGTTTTCAATGCAGAGGGATCCTTTGGAGAAATTTTTTTTATTGTACGATTTTTCTTTGGAGAATAATGTTTTGAGCCTTTTTCATCTTTCCAATTAGGAAGGAACTCTGGAACATGAGTCTTCTTGGATACTGGTTGATCCACTTGGGCCTCATTATTTTCACCTTTTGTCTCAAGAACATTCAAGACTTCAAAATTATTTTTAGAAAGGGATTGATATTAAGGTTTTTCATTATATGGTTGTTGCTTCTTATTCCCATGCTTCTTTTGTTTCCTTTCAACTAGAATGAATCCTTACTTATCTTTGTCTTGCTCTTCAAGAGATGATAGATTTGGAGAGCTTTGGGAAACTGAAGCTTTTTGACAACTTTTCACAAAGTTTCCATACTCATGACACAAATTACACTTGAAAGGAATTTGTTAATATTCTAGAGCCTCCAGATGAGACCAACCATATAGAGTTAACTGAATTGCCTCTCGGAGGCCTTTTGAGAAATCCATTTCAACACAAATTCTTGCACATGAAAGGTTGCCCTCAGTGGATAAAAGCGACCCAATTTATCTCCTATTACCTTTAAGATTCCCTCAACCCAACAACGAAGAGGGTGAAATGGAAATCTAATCCACATAGGGGTGGATGAGAATTACATAAGGGTATTAAATTCCAAAGACCAATGAGTGAGAAAAAAGCCTTTGGTACCCATGAAGTAAAGACCTGACTTGTAAATATGTACCTATCTTCTTAGTTCTAAAAAAAAAAATGCATAATATCCATTTCCAAAATAGAAAAATCTCTTAGGTTTATGATTTTTCCAGTTTTCAAAAATCAATCTTAAACTGCTTCACAACTTGGCCATAAAATAGTAAATTTCCTACTAAAACTTTTTTTAAGAAAAAAAGCCACATTTTATTTTGTTGAAGAGAAAACCCCATATCTAAAAATGGAATTGATTAGATCTTCTTCACAAATTTATTAGAGGCAATCATTATGCATCCAATAGATGAAGTCTTCGCCAATTAGGGCGAACAATCAATTCATTAGTGCTAGAGAAAAGGACCGATGGTAGATTAGGCAAGAACCTATCTCGAAGCACAACATAATCCCCTTGAAAACCTCAACATAATCCCCTTGAAAACCTAAGAAGGCCATAAGTAGGCTGATGCAAGCGAGATCACGAGTTGCAAAACCACACCAACAAATAACAATAACTTATCTTAAACGATAACAAGAAGGAATTATAACTATAGGATAGTGCAAGGGTGGCACTATTCAACCCAACAAAAGCATGTAGACAGATTAGTTCAAGGTTCGGATGTGCCTGCAAACGCAGGGTTCAACGACGACTAGTGAAACTCTAGCGGCCGAGAGTTGGATGTGGAGTGCCAAAACATTTTCCTTTCCACATCAATGGAAATAATAGAACATATTTTAATTACAAATTAAAATTAAAACTTTTTAGCTTAAAAAATGGTTGAGGAGGATACACAAGAATAAAAAATCATAAAGCATTTAATTTTTTTAATATTTTTTTTAAATTTTTCATATTAATTTTTTAAGAAAATGATATTTAATTAGAATAAAGTTTTTTATATCAATGTTGTAAATTTGATGAAATTTAATTATGATAAGGTTTTTTTATATTAATAATATTAGTAACAATATTATGGACCACTATCATGACTTATTAATACCATATATTTAAAAAATCAATATTTTTTTTTAACTCTAGTGAATGTATATTTATGTAATATGTGGTTGATTTCAATGACTACCACTATAACCTGTAGGTGCCTATGTAGACACATGTAAGTCAAGGGGATTTGAACCTGAAATCTCTTGGTACATAACACTTGATTTTCACAACGCTTATTAATTGAGATGCTCTCGAGGTCACGAAAAATCAATATCAATACAAACAACTTTATTATAATAAAAATTCATTAATTTTACAATGTCAATACAAATATATTTATCAATTAAATATCATTTTTTTAAGAGAGATAGGGTGATAAATTAACAGGATTTTACAATATTAATATGAATAATCATTATGAACAAAATTAAATGTTTTATAATTTCGACTTTTTCTAATTTGTTATTATTGAAATTTTGTCATAAAATCTTTGGTAAAATTGTAATTCAGATTAATAAAATCATTATGTTTCATGTAATAAAGGATTTAACACTTTTGAATACTTTCATTGCAACTTAGTTTTGCAATATTAATAATTGATAAATCTTCCATAAGATTCTCGTTGATTTGACACCCAAAAAAAAATAAAAAATAAAATATTTGTTATTTTGAGCACCTATAAAAAGTCAAATTTGTAAAAAAATTGTATTAACAATTAAATTTCACTTCACCGCTTTGAGGGTTTTCATTGTTGGTAAAAATGGGGTGGTAATACTCCCTCATCAAAGCGTATTTATTTCCAAAATTTATTGTATATTTACCCCTTTGATAGAGTGGGGTCATCATGGCCATGTAAGTGAGTTGGAAAAAATTACCCACAATGTTAAGAGTCTACATTAAGTAAGAAATAAAGTTTACTATTTCCATTGGAATTGAAACCTCTTATATGTAGACATGGATCATTAACAAAAAGACCAAAGGGATGTTGTTGGAATGTACATGCTATAATTTGATGTGTTATCATTTGGATATTGTTTATAATAAGCTTGATGTAGCCTATTAGAAGCTAAGGAATAAAATGCAATAAATCATTGTTAGCCTTGAAGGATAGAAGGAATTATCACTAGTCTAAGAGATTGAACAAACCACAAGTATGAAACATAACCTCTAGCAATCTATCAATGACTTAAGCTACCTAAGGATTTAATTAACTCTTGACTCTAATATAATTATTTAAGCTCTCTTTAACTGTTTTACCTCATCAACAATCATATCCAATAATATCCAAAGTGCCTCTTCCTAATTATATCACTTCTAAAGGTGAAAAGTGATGAGATTTAATCTCATGAACTATTACATATTATTTTATATTATCATGTATCACACATATATATTTATACTTACCTTTAGTAGTTAATGGCTAGCTTGAGTGGTTGAGTTTTGTTTGGATACCTTTTTCTTCATTTCTTACATAATGTCCCTACAAGGTTAGGTATCATGATCAACATTGATGGGTTTACATTGGGTACCAACTGAAAAATGTAAAGAAGTTCGTAGGAGTTTGGTATGAGGCTTTCCTTGAAAAAAATTATCTGTGTACTTTATTAGAAGCTTTCTTTTACATATTTATTCTCTACATTTATTGTATTTTCATGGAGACTTTGTCAACTTTGACGTCCGACATTTTGTACTCCTATATATAGTAATACAATTGAGAGTAAATATATGAGTACATTGTTTCTTTCCCACTTGCATACATGTCTTTCCTCCTTTACTTGTGTGAGCACTTTTCTATTGTTATTGATGCTCATACAAAAAATACACCTAAATCCATAGGAAAATGTCATGGAAAATGTAGGTGCAACAATGGAATAACAACTTACTCTCTAGATGTAGGAGAACCACCAAAGAACCTCTTACATTATTCCATGATCAAAGGGAAAATGAATGTATCCACCCAAAGGTGAGAAGGGAGTATGCTCATTCAAACAATTTATAAAAGGGGAGAAGATATTAAATGGTCATCATCATGCCACTTGACATTCATACCATCACATGTGTGTGAGGCTTGTCACATCCATAAAAAAACATTTATCACGTCAATATATGATGGAATATTCCTTCCTAAACTCCACCTTAGGCTCTCTCTCTCCTCATGGCCCTCCATATCTCATCTATCACCATCATCTCTACTTTGGAATCAAGACTTTGGGTAGATATTGTGTTGTTATTTTTCCTTGTTTGTGGAAGTTAGAGCTCCAAAATGTTGCCTCAATTATTGCAAGAAGGATATCATCACTACTCAAGGTGATTTTACCTACATAAATCTCCAATTTTCACCTTGGAAGGCCCAACTAGAATCTCAAATGGCCAATTTCGATAGGAAGCGACACTCACACAAAACAATATAGGAAGGGTTCTTGCAACCTATGATGGGTAGAGAAATTGAGACCAACACCTCTATAGCTAGTCTCACAATGAAGAAAATGTTGTTGGAGGCATCTCTTCGAACTCTTAGAAACTTATTAATGAAAATCACTAACTTTATGAACATTTTTGTTCTTAATCCTATATGAAAATCCTCATGATAGACATGCATAAAAATCTATCAAATAAATTTATATTAAAACCTAAATATAATCTATGACAAATTCAATTATAATGTTTTAAGTTCTCTAGAATTAAATTATATTTTGTGATATATTTTTCCCTATTATGACATTGTCTAACATAATACACCTACAATCTTCAGTCTTAAAAATAAATTTATTCTCTCTCATAGATATTTCACACTTCATAACTATATATGTTGAGATTTTTTTGTTTGTTTGTCAAGTTGTTTGTGATCCTCTAGGCTTGACTTGTGGCTTGAGAAATTGACTCAGGGGCATCTAATCCGTCAAAGTTACTTGGGTATCGCACCCGACCTGGGCCACACCAACCCTAAGTTGACTGAATTTTTTAGCATGTCTCCTACCCCTAGCAGAAGGCACAACCACCCCCCATGAGGTTTGATCCAGGGTCGCGTTGCTAAAGAGGTCCATCCTCAATCGGTTCTGCTAGTGGAACTTGACATATATGTTGAGATTATAAACTGCTAAAAACATTAAAAAAAAGTGTTTATAAAATATAGTCTTTTTTAACTAAACACTATTATCTATATAAAAAAAAACATTTTATTAAATATATAATATTTTATGAAATATATTGATTTTTTTTAGTTAATTGTATACTTTATATTATATTTTATTTGTCAATGTTCACTAACACTAAATGGCTTGTTGCATTAAGAAAATTAAAAATTCCTTGGAATTTTTTAGAGTTTTATTTTTATATTAAAATAAATATTTAATTTTGTTGAGTTAAAAGTCAAAAAGATTAGTGATGTGACAAATATTTTGAAATTTAAATTTAAAATGAATAGAATCTAAAATTTAAGAAAAAACAAATATTTTGAAATTTAAATTTAATGTGAGTAGAATCTTGAATTTAAGAAGAATCATTTTTCATACTCTATATAAATTAAAAATGTTTTAAATTTTATTTATTTATTATTATAATATAGTTTGAGATGTTTCAAAATTTTTCTAATTATTATAATGTAAATCTTTTTAAGGAAGAATTATATTAAAAAATATATATATATATATATATGAATTGTTTAAAAAAATTAAAATAAAGGTACCGCTACCATCTGGACCAGAGAGACAGCTACAGGAACGCTGCCACTTGATGGAGCTGTGCCTGCGTGGACTGGTGAAGGCCGGTGCCCGTGCCTGAGATCGCTGCCATCCTTGGTATATGAGATCGCTGAGAAATTTGGCACGGCGGGTAGATTTGTTAGTGAGCCTTCTCTTCTTCACTCGAAGATCTGCTGTCCGCAACCTCCTGCCAACCTCCAAGCAGATTATGGGTGTGCTGTCAAAACAGAGGCTGCGTGCAAAGCGAGTGGCTCATTGGAGGACTGGATGTTTCTTTTCCAAACGAAAAAGGGAACGCTAACTTGGCCATGCCTACCTTAAAAAAAAATTCCGCCGCCGAAAGCTTAAAATGCAAACCAGTTCGCTTGACGAAGCGAGTGTTTATGGGGATGCGATGCAAAACAGAAGATAAGGCTTCCAAGTCGGCGGAAATAGAGAAGAGAGCCAAATCCATGAATTGGGCTCAGCAGGCAACCGGGTGAAAATACAGTGAAAGATTTATATTGTTGTAACTATCTTTTTTCCAATAAAAAAAGATATAAATTTTTTTCTACTAAAAAAAAGTTAAAGAAATAAAATTATATTTAAAAAAAATTGCCGACCTAGACATGAATCCATCTTCGGGAGTACATTATATCTATGCTCATTGAAAATGCAATGAAAACATTGAATTTGTTTAGCATTCTCTCACCTTGAAGGCTTGATTAAACCACTGACATCTTTCAATATCGTAAATTTGGTCTTCTTAGATGGAGAAAGATGCATGATCTCCAGCACACCCTGCAATTCCAAATTCAAACTATAATAATTACCAACCCAACCCACAGCAACGTGATTACACAAATCAAATCAACACAGCAACGTGATTAATCAAATCAATACAGGAAAGCAAAGTGTTATTCCATTGCACATAGAAAGCTATAAAGCTCTAAAACTAATCTGAAATATTGATGAAATGTCGTTCATGCCCTGGAAAATCACATCTACCAAATTGAGTATATGCAAAGATAATGAACAAATCAGTCCGCTCACTTCCAAAATATTTCTGGTAACATTCCAAAGTGTTGGAAGAGCTCTGCTACCAACGTGACATTGAGCGTTCACATTCAAATCTTTGTATCTTACTTCCACAGTTGGTAACTCTATGCCCACCCTGTACATCAAACAACAATATCACCAGTGAATGAACCGTGAGCTTTTATATCCCTATAACATTTCTTTTCAAAATAGAATATCTGGTTTCCATAAGCTCTGTTTATAACAACGTAAAATAAGACTCCAGGCATGCAAAGTGACCTGTAGACAGCTCTGTATAGCAACAATCTGGAAAAAAATAATTCAATGAATAGCCAAGTAATATTGTTACCTGTCCAATCTATTCCTGATCTTTCTGAGAAACTTTTCATTGTCCTGCTCTCTGTTCGTGATCAGCTTCTCAATCAACAGGTGCCTCTCCTGAAGCGTGAGGTGACCCGCATCCACAACACGCCTATTTATGACGTGGCCACCCTCTTCATCATATTCCTTCAGTATTGATGTTCTCATTTTCGTATAACTCGGAAGCTTTTCTATGGCTGCCCAATGCACAGCCTCTTCTTCTGTACTCACATCATACTTATCATCTGCACTCACATCTTCTCCTCCTCCAAATTGAGATGATTGACCGTTGAAGATATCACTGATATTACTCCTCATTCTGCTTCTGAAGCTTGGGGCGTTAATTCCAATGCTCTTGAAGCTTGGGACACCGTAAAATTGTGCCCTGGAATAAGGTGCAATTTGCATTAATTGTGCAGGGACACCGTATTTATGGTTGAAGTTTTGAGACTCTTTCTGCACTCTCCATGGCTAGATAGGATTCTCATACGTCATGGTGACATCAAGAACTATAGAACAATTTGTACCACGTTTAAGCAAAGTATCAGTGTGGTCTCTGTTAGTTCAGGGCCTCATCGTGATACGATGCAAGTATCCTCATTTTTTTATTCCTCACCAATGATGAAAGAAAACAATTTTGTGGTTTTGTGCGTATTATGTGATTCATTCTTTCTGTTTTCCTATCTTATTGATTGGAGCCATATGTTCGATTATATATATATATATTTGAAATTAAAATAATTTAGATAACTTGCATTGAGGTGTTTTATATTTTTGTAGTTAGCTTTCCAATAAATCATATTGGTAATGTTTTATGGTTAATAAATATTGGTAATGTTTTACGGTTAATATTTGGAATTTATTAATGGGTTCATCTTTAAAACTAAGGTGTTTATATTTTTTTTCATTGTGAGAAAATCTATTATAATTTATATTTTTTTACAAGGTCAAAAAACTTAGTATAACTAAGTTGTCAAACCAAAGTGAGGACAATCAGAGGACAACTATCACTCACTACTATCTTCTAATGGAGGTTGACTCATCACCCTTATTCAAGGAAAATCATGTATCTTCTGTATGTTTGGCACAACTACACAACTACATCTTCTTCATCTTCTGTATGTTGGGAATTGAACATGTGACTTCACATCAAGTCACAGAGTGCCTTCACCCTAGGATAATTGAACATGTGACTTCACATCAAGGAGTGCCTTACCCATCTCCATCTATCCAAGACTTCATTATTGATGCTTTATTTTTTTTAAATTAAAACTACCTAAACATGCATATTCATTTTTGTATTTTATTCTTATTTTAAGATGGGCATGTGTCAACTACAAGTTAAGAAAAAAATCACACATTTCCCTCACATTAGGCTCTAGAATGCACATATCTATGCAAAAATATATTGGGCTCTAAAATGCACCTCTCTATGCAAAAATAAATAAAGTTAAAAAAGCGTAGGTTCAAAATAAATAAATATATAAACCACACTGGTTGGTTCTAAAAGCTTCGAGGAAGTTCATTTGCAAGTGATTATTACGGAAGGAATTCTATTTTGATAAATAAAATAATTAGATGTAAAAAAAATTCATTTGCATGTGATTATTACGGAAAGAATTCTATTTTGATAAATAAAATAATTAGATGTAAAAAAAAAATGTCGAGATCAACTTCATTATATATATAATGTCTAGAAAGTCAAAAAAATAAAATAAAAAATATCAACTATTATACAGTGGGCCCAATGGTTAAGAGCATGTGTTTCCTCCTAAGAGGTCACAAGTTCAAAACCAGAGGGGGGTAGAGTATGTATGCCTTAGTAGACTTAGGAGTCAAATCGATGAGCGGTGGGTCCCTTGTCCCACAAATAAGGGGGTCTCATACAACAATTTGGTATTTGGATGGAGTGACCTTAAAATATTTTAATGACGATGATGATGATGGTTAACGTTCACTCAGACCAATCTTTGGTTTATCATACCTAAAGAAAATATTTATTTAGTTTGATTTAAGATTTTATTCCTATGCTCAAAAATCTTGGAGAGAAGCCTCTCGAGCTCACTATAATTTTGACATCTTAAAAGGCTAGTGAGGTCAGTATTGCAACAAAGATTATGAAATTGAGCTCTAATGTGGTTGTACTCGGGGCATTCTAAGAGGAAGTGATTTTGATCCTCGATGTTCATATTCTCACAGAGATGGTGGATCCTTTCCATCCATGGTGTTTTTGGAATTGTCCAATGACCTGTTTCACTATGGAGCTCATGAGAGTTCGTTCTAATCTTGGCTATATTAATTTTCTTCTTTGAGCTAGTTAAAACAGAGAGATACTTTTGATCTTCTAGGTTGGGGTTGATGACCTCCTTATAATATCTTAATTTTATTTTAGTTGTTAGATCTTTCTCACACCACATTTTTTCTTTGAACTTAGAAGTAACAATTTTTTTAATGTTATTAATGTTTTGCAATGCAACATTCTCGTCAATCTCCTAACGGTTTAACCAGGCCCTGGTGTCTTTATACCAACCTCGTTTAAGCCTTAGGTGGTTTTGGCTGGAATTTAAAGCTAGCTTAGGAAGTCTATGGTCTCCTATGCTATTGAGCTTGTGCTTGTACAACAGAAGCCTAGTCATAGCTAGGTTCTCGATAGGGGAAAGACCCACTTCTATAAGGAGAATAGGATAGGGTGTATTACTTTTAATTTTAAGGTTATAAGTTATAAAACGCTTCTGGATTTGCTCAACCTTTCTCCAGGATTCTCTAGAGATGCTGCAACCCCAAACCCAACATCCATATAAGATAACAAGAGTGACTAAAGTTTCAAAGAGGAACTTCTTTCTATCCCACGTTACGAGGTTTGTCGTTTTACAATTATTTTCAAGACCAAAATAAGCTTTCCACCCCCCATTAATCCTTTTCTGAATGCTATAGTTCCAGTTGAATGAGCTATGATGAATATCAATTCCTGTGGTACTTGTAAGAAGACACTTCCTCCAAGTTACTATTGTCATACATAAATTAGCGTAAGTGTCCTTCTTGGATTTGATAATCATAACTTTTGTTTTGTCACTGCATACAATTACAGAGCGTAAAACTCTGAAGTTCAAGTTGCTTATCAAGATTAGATGGCACCTAAGTAGAAGAACAATATCGTTTCAAGATAGAGACATAGGATGATGACTATCCCAGCTAAGATCGTCAAAGACACTCGCTCCTCTAAACAACCTTCTCTAGTTTGTCGATGTAAATGTGTAAATAGGTAGGGAGAGGGGCTTACCTTTTAACTCCGATATTTCACTTAATATGTAAGATTAAGTAATATTTAAGTATATTAAAAATCTATTAATAACAAACAAAACCATTTTTATGTGGAAAATATACTCCATTGATAAAACATCTCAATGGACATGTTACGAAAATATTTTAATGTCAACTATGTATATATTATATAATTCATAATGATTAAAAATTCCAATGTGAGTCATCAATAAACTATTCTAATATATAAGTTTAAATAATATTTAAGTATATTCAAAATATATTAATAACACACAAAACCATTTTTATGTGGAGAATATACTCCATAGATAAAACATCTCAATTCACATGTTATGAAAATATTTTAATGTCAACTATGTGTATATTAGCAATTGCACCATCAGCAGATGTTGCAAAGGAAACGCCGTAAGATTCTTAAAGTAATCTAATAGTTTCTATGAAAGATATCTGTAGTGATTTTGGTCAATTGTAGTAATCTAGAATGAATAGAAATGTGTTGTAGATATTTGTAGTGATTTTGGTCAATTTTAGTAATGTAGAATGAATAGAAATGTGTTGTTAAGTACATAATTGTGTGTCAAATAACTGATGTATGAAGACTTTGATAACCAGAAAAGTGACACAACTATGTCAAATAGAGAAAGTGTCCAATGAGCATAGTTGAAAAAGAGCATAAACAATATAAAATACAACTTAATTCTTCTCCATAAAATTTGAACCTATAACCTAAAAAAATCCTATACCTCATAAAAAAAAATCAATATATAAATACAATTCAAATAATTTTTATAAATTAGTAAAACAACTTTTCAAATAAGTTAACAAATAAAGAAATTTAATTTGCCAAAATATTTTAATCACGAAAAACTGAAAATGAATCCAGTTCAATTCAACTATAGTTGAAATAAATAAGATACAACTATGAGTGAATTTTTTTTTTTTTTTTTTTTCTATAAGTTGATTTCATAAATTTCAAACCCAGCTGAAATTGATGGATAAATTTTGCACAATCAAAATGCTCTAAATTTTTTTGGTGCTGGTGCTGAATCTATGTAGTCAAAAAACTAATTTAAATAACACAAATAAAGATTTCACCTCAAATATTTTAGAGGCAACAAAAAAAAACGACCAAAATCTCAAAAAAAAATCAGATTAAAGAAAACTCTTTTATCAAAGAGTCTTCGGTGATCTGTAAGACAAGGAACTGGAAATTAATTGTGGAAAAGGATCGAGATTTGACTATTATAATCTTACCTAGAGACCCGCACACGCCTATTTGAAGACCATCTTCCCTCCATGGAAAGGAAGAGGCAGGGCACCACGAGCGCTCCCAAAACAAACGAGCAAAGCGAGCCAGCTGCCAGATAAGCTTATAAGCGAGAGATATTTCTTTATAAAAAGAAGGAACCTGATATAACCTGCTGCTAGAGAAGCTTAGAAGTAAGAGAGATTTCTTTATAATAAAAAGGAACCTAATATAGCCTGATGCCAGACAAGTTTATAAGCAAGAGAGATTTATTTACAAATTTATCTAAAATACGAGCTAAAAGTGTAAACTGAGCAATAATATACTCATGTTACAGTAGAATCTCCGATTCCAATATTGCAGACATGTTTATTAAAAGTATAATTTCATCTACAATTCTTACACTAAGCACAAACAGAGATGTATCTTAAACATGGCAATCATAATTCCTCTAATTGAAGTTTAAATTTCTAGCAAATGCCCTGCTAAGCGTTCATAGACACATACAGCCGATGGAATTGAGTCCCAGTTAATGTTCAACAGTGCCATTATTCTTCTAATGATACTCCATAGAATAATAGGAACTCTAAATGCTTTGTTCTTGGTCTTACTCTCCTACCATCAATGTCAGTGCCATAGGAAATTTGAGCCCAGGCACTCAAGCTACGACTTTCAAAACCAATCATCCTCAAAGCTAGAAGCTATCTTTAGAAGTTCTGAATGAAGTAGAGGGAGTTTCTCCATAAAATACTCAAAACCCTCTAAACGCATAACCTCTGCAAGATTTCGTGCAGCAAAATTGAGACATGCAACTTTCAAGTCAGTTGCTTTGCAACTCTCAACCAGATCAAGAGTGGACGCAACTATATTTACAGATATGTTTCTCCATAACTTTGATTCACAAAGTATCTTCAATTGCGGCAGACCATACATATCTGCTACGGCAAGCAAGCGTTCTATCAATGTCTCAGTTGTTGAAGAATAAGAAGAATTGGGCGACAACGGTTCTTCATCAGGAAGGGTGCCTCTATAAATATAATGTAGCATAGCCTTGAATACTCTAGGCTACATCTCTGTAATAACAACTTCATTATTCTACTCTGAAGAGTCGAAAAAAATTTCTCTGAACACTGGGGATCGTGCAGCCAAAACGAGTTTATGGGCATGGAATTTCTCCCCACCCACATGAAAAATTTCATCTGAGGCTTCTTGATTTCCTAAAACTGCACCAAATTGGGAACCTAACTGTGATTCAGGAGGAGGTGCTGGAACAACTGCTGAGTGCAACCTAGCGTATTCGCTGGCAGAGAGCTCAGAAAAAAATGATGGTATGCTGCAAGCCAGAGCCATCCTCGTCGACACTGTCAGGAGCAAGGATGATGACTATGGAAAGTCATAACTGTTTGGCAACTGCTTTACAACTGTCAACTGCTACAATTCAAATCCATGGCTAATGACGATTCAATCGTCTAACAAAAGATCAAAGAGCTCAAATTATGACACAAGGACACCCAGGAGGGTTGTTTTCAAATAAAGATGCCTATGGCATAAATATTATGATGTGGTGTACAAGCTGATATTTTGATTTGGAATTTTTAAAATTTTGATGATTATTTGATGCTTTAATAGGTTATTTTTTGTTTTTTAATGTCAGATTAGATCATGTTTCTCTGTGGTTTGAAAAACTATTATTAGATTTAAGCCATATCGATTATTATTAAATTTTTGCTTATTACATTTATAACCAATAACTTTCAGATCATAATAAATAATATATATATTATTAAATATAGAATAGTTTTAAATTGCACATTCGTAATTTTCATCCTATCTCAAATTTAAATTACAATTTTTTTAGACTCATTTTATCTCAAGTTTAAATTACAAATTTTTAGGTTTTTATGCTCAAGTTTAATCAAAAGCCCAAATCATATCATTAAAAAAATAAAATTTTGTTTCTATTTTATGCGGTTAATATGGAAGCTCATTTATGGGAAGTAAAGACATTCATAATACGAAGATATTAATTAAATAATAATATATATATATATATATATATATTTTTATTATATTTTAATTTTATTATTATTAAAATTATAAGTGCTACTTGTGGTCTGAAAAATTATTACTTAGGGGTATTTAAGTTATTAAAATCAATGGCATCAAGTCTTGGCCACACAAGCCTTTTAATATGATTGGATTTTTTCTCACATAGTTTGGAACCTGTAACTTTCACAACATGGAGTAACATACCAATACATCCCTTCACCACTTATTCTAAGGCTAAGCCCCTGAGAAAATTATAAATAATTTTAAAAATCATATAAAAAATAGTTTATATAATTCTTAAAACTTTGTATGTTATAAAAACTTAATATTTAAAATAAAGATGACGATGGTTACCGTCTGTTAAGACCAATGCGGTCTATCGGACCTTAAGAGAGGAGAAATAATCTAAGTTTGATTCTTCAAAATATTGTTTCTATTGTCAAAGATAAGGGAAATAAGTGCTTCAATATCGCTATAGGTGGGTTGGCTTAATAGGTCAAGAAGATTGAAAGTGTGGCAGATGGTAGGGAATTGAGAGCGAATTCGAATAAGAGTTGGGTAGTATAAAAGGAAGTGTTTTTCATCTTCCACCTGCTTAGAATCGCAAATATGACAGATTCTATAGTTCCAAGGGGTCTTAGGAATAGGCCATCGCCCAGTCTCACTCCGAAGCTCATGGAAATTATTTCTTATCTTAGCAATGTTCCTTTTTTATTATTGCTGGAAAACACAGAGAGATAATTCTGATTATCAAGGGTGGGGTTGATCACTTCCTTATAGTACCTTAGCTTCATTTTACCCTCCAGCTCTTGATCCTCCCACAACTTGTCCTTAAGCTTGGAGGTAATAGTATTTTTTATATTGTCTTTACTTCCCACACTGAGCTCTTCATTAATTCCCTAATGGTTGAGCTAGGACTGGTCATCCTTATGCCACCTGCACTTGAGGCAAAGGTGAAGGTTTTGAATATAGTTAGAAGCAATGTTAGGAAGCCTTTTTGATTCCATGTTATCAAGTTTCTTCTTATACATCATATATCTAAACATAGCCATACTTTCAATGGGGAAAAACTAGATTCGATCAACAAGATAGGATAGGGAGTATTTCCCTTGATATTAATGTTGTACGTTATGAATTTATTTTGAATCATCTCAATCATTCTCCATGACTCTATGGATATACTGCAATCCAAAAATTCACATCCGTATAAGACAACAGGGGTGACAAGGGTCTCAAAGGGGAACCTATTTTTACTACAAACATAAAGATCGACTAACTTACAATTATTTTCAAGCTCATAATAACCTTTTCAGCCCCCAGTAATCATTTTATCGATGCTATAATTCCAGTTGAGATGATGAGGGAAGTCAATGTCAAAATACTTAGAATAAGAAACCTACTCTAAGCACTGTTTATTATACACGAAAATACCATGGGCGATATTTTTGGATTTAATGATCATGACTTTCGTCTTGTCGGTATTAACTGTCATACCCATCTTGGAGAGTAGTCATGAAGAATCTGGAGTTGTTTGGCAAGATCATCATGGATTTTTGCAAGAAGAACGATATCATTGGCATAGAGGAGAAGCGTAATGAGAACACCAGCAAGCTTGGTACCCTTGCACCCCGTAGATTCTGAACACTCCTCTAGCTTATCGATGTATATGCAAAAAAGGTTAGGGGATAGGGGACACCCTTGCTTAACTTCAATATTACATTTAATGTATTTAGACCACCCCTCTTGGTCTTAAGCTTGGCACTGATGGTCTCGTAGAGATGGATCAAAACAATCCTCAACTCAGGAGGGACCATGATCTCTTTAAGTCTCTCCCAAAGTTTAGCTCGAGGAACAATTTCGAAGGATTTTCTAAAGTCCACAAAGCAACATAAGAGATCAGCTTTACTATTGTGACATTCCTCTGCAATGATTCTAAGAGTGACCAGACGGTCAATAGTCGAGTGAAGTCTCCTCAAAGAAACTTCTCTTTTGGCTATTTTTCTCTGGCTTTCAAGCTAAAGGTTAAGATTATTCTCCAAAATGAGCCCGTAAAGCTTGGCCATGATATGGCTAACCATAATGGTCTTGTAGTTAGATGGAACACTCATGTCCCCATTTTTAAATATAGGTACAATAAGGTTCTGCGTCCAAAGCCGAGGGAAGCCATGCGTTACAACCAAATTGAGAAGCATATGAACATAAGGAATGAGGATATATATTCCCATTTCAAGGATTCTAGCTTGGTATCCTTCAATATATTTAGCTTTCCCATTAGCAAGATTATTAATACCAGACTCAATGTCGAAAAGAGAGAATACATCCTCCTTAATTGGAGTGATTAAGGTTCCCATAGTGTTCGAAGAGTCATACAACTTCTTAAGATAATTGTCTCATTTTTCTAAGGGGATATAATGGTTATCTTTGGTTTTACGGACAAGAACATTCCACCAAAAAATTTTGGGCGCGAATTTAGAAAGGTGGAGAAGATCACCCCGTCTTTTATTAATATATGATATTTTCTTCCTCTTGATGATATTTTTGTATATATTGATAGTATGAAGCTTAATGAGTTCATTAGGAGAGACTATGATCACTTTCCTAGAAATTTTGCAAGCTTTATCACACCATGGATTGGAAATTATATTCGACTCCTTAAACGAAATCTCATTAGAAAACTTGCTAATGGTGATGGAAAGGATAGTAGTGAAATGGTAATAAATTTGATCAATGTTATTATTATAAGAGGTTTCCTAATATTGCTTCAAACTCTAATTAAAACAACATATTGTTCAAGTGGGGTTGACAAGACGATGCAAGATTTGATGATACCAAATTTTGACTAAATCGATGAGGAATATGTATCTCAAGTGGGGTTAGCATAATGATTCCAATGTTTACTAATGCAATAAGGAATAAAGAAAAATGTCACTTTACATAATAATAAAGGATCCTAGATCCATCTTAATCCTGCATCTGGCAAGCTCCTAGAGGGATCAAATATCTTAATATGCAAACCTCTTTTACAGTGAAAAGAGATTTGATCCCTCTTGGCCCTTGGTAAATCTCGAGTTAAGATGGATCTAGGTTGGTTTAATTTCCCCTTTAAATATGCTATATTACACATGAATACCATGGGTGAGTATCATGGGTTCTTAATACCATTAGACATTTTCAATTTTATTATTAATTTATTTTTATTTTATTTTGACCAAGTTAAAGTGTATGCATTACATTAATATTTTTATTTAATTTACCTAATTTGACTTAGTCAAAATGTTAAACATTACATTACAACATCTCCACTAGGCTGGAGAGCCCGACCCAATTAGGTCATATGGACAACTAGTTAAATATGCATAACATATTTTGTTTTCTTTTTTATTATAGCTGAAATTTCTTTTCTATTTAGAGAACATTTTACTTTTACTTTAAGAGGGATAACCCTACTTACACATAGGCTTCACAGCCGGTTGTAGAATGAAGATTATACTTGAACTTGTGATTTTGTGATTTTCATGACACTATTATACTTGAAGATTATATTTAAAGATGAAAAAATTTCATATCCACCTATATTAAATCACAATTTCAAAATATTTATTATAGTAATAACCATTTTAACTTTTTAACACACCAAAATTACATATATAAATATAGATATTTGCCCATAAACAACAACTTAATTGTAATTGCCATATTATAGAATCTTATGTAAAACCTTCAAAGTCAAAGTTCAAATTACACACACACACACATATATATATTTCAAATATACAAATAAAAATTGAAAATAAAATAAATAATTATTTTCCAAAAAAAAAAACATTTTGAAAAATAATGTAACAAGATTCTTATTCATAGAGATTTATCTTTACTTGACCAAGAATATTATTCATAAATAAGCTTTGTTATAATACCGTGAGCCAATACATGGTTTATCAATACCACATTTGTTTAAAATTATGCAAAAAAGACATAATTACTTTAGAGATAAATACCAACCTTTAATTTATGAACATTATTAAAAATATTCTTAAATATTCCATGATGGTTAAATCCGTACCATTCATTTAATATTTATTAATAAAAAAATCAAAATTTTAAAAACCCTATTTCAAAACAAACATACTTATCAACATAATTAAATTAAAATATAATTTTAAATTAAATTATTATAAAATAAATTTATAAACTTTCATTATTATATCTGTTAATATTAAATAACAGAAAACTTACAAAACTTGTCATGGTAACGACCCAAAAATACCTGTAAGGGTAATATGCCATAATATAATATACCCAACTAACCTCGCAACATTTTTTTTAATCACATGAATGTATCGGAACCGTTAATTAGCAAACAATATTAGGAATTTTCGTTCTCGATATTTGAAATATGGATACAACTGGAGTCTAACGAGCAAGTTTATTATCTTATAGTTTGCCGAAATAAGGACATTAGACTTCTATTGACTAGGTGAGAAGCATGAAGGGAGCCGTATACAAAAATAATAAAAATATCTTAAGAAATGGAAATCGTACCAGAAAGTAAAAAAATTCGGAAAATAAGAGCGAACTGTTGATAATGATTCCCTTTGTGACCATTGGGTCCTTAATTTAGTAAGGAAAGAGAGAAGGTCCATGTGCACACCAGCGCATATAATGAGTATTCTCATTATATTATTTTTAAAAACTGTTCAAATGAACCATAATTTGTTGTATAATTGTTCAAACATTTGTTTAATGAATTCCATAATGTGGCATTATTGTTAAGAAATAATTTTTGTAGTTTGAGTCAACCACCTACCTACGAGTGCATTTCACTTTTTAAACTTCAACTTTTTAATTTTATAAATATTAATCAATCAATATGGTATGAATGTAATGGGTATCACATAGCCATTAGCGTTCCAAAGTTTGATATTGAATTTCAACTTTTCAATTTTATAAACACTAATAAATTTGGTATTGAAATTATTTGATGGGAGGAAAATACACAGTTTAATTTTTGAAATTAATGTTTGAAAATAAATTAAGTATTTTTGGAAAAAAATAGTGTGTAGTTGGCAACTGTTTACAAATGCACGTTGGTTCATTACTATTCTTCAAAAACAACCATGCCTTATATAAATATTCAACAATGATCTGAAAAGAAATAGGTTTTTACTCTTATTTGTGTTGGAGTTATCACAGCGGAAAACATTAAACAACTAACACACAGCAGAAAACCATACACAGAAGACACAGAGTTTAACGTGGTTCACCCAACCATTCTGGGCTACGTCCACCAAACATAGGCATCGGCAATCTTTATTATCAAACAGGAGATTACAAACTCTCACACACTCTTACTATCCAAACAATCCGTATGGATACCTGTTATATAGCAAAGAGAATCTAACTGCCTCATAAATCCTCTCACATCAAATTTAGGATGCATTAACTCCCTCCCAACAACCTAGAGTTAATCTAGCAACAAAATTTCTATTGTTGTCACACACTGAGATTTTTGCCTATTTTATTTAAAACAGAAAATCTCAACAATCTCCACCTTGACAACAATTAGCCTGATGCCCTATTTGTTTATTATTTTATCTTTTCTACAAGCCAAGAGAAGCCAAACACCAGCGTAGCTTCTCTAACAAAACTGGTTTCGTGAACATGTCTGCCCAATTCTCCTTTGTATGCACCTTTTCAAGAGAGACTCCCCTTTCAGTGATAACTTGTCTTACAAAATGGTACTTGATCGATATATGCTTTGATTTACTATGATAGGCCGGATTCTTAGCCAAATGTATTGCACTTTGACTATCACAAAGTAACCTGATGTTGTCCTGCAACCTACCAAACTCACCAAGCAAACCTTTCAACCAAACCGCCTCTTTGCAAGCATGCGAAACAGCTTAATGTATTATGCCATTAGTGGGGATCTAGATAAGATTTTGTAGCTTTGACATCAACTAATAGCTCCACTGCGGTAAATACATATCACGAAGTTGACCTTCTCTTATCCAAATCAATCGTAAAATCGAGAATCCAACATATCCACAAACATATTCTTGCTGTTATTGTAAGTGATACAATAACTACTTGTGCCTCTCAAGTACCGAAGCACCCATTTCACTGTTGACCAGTGTTCTTTACCCGGATTTGCCATGTACCTGCTGACAACCCCAAATGCATGTGAAATATCTGGTTGAGTACAAACCATCGCATACATCAAACATCCTACTACATTAGCATATGGAATTCGAGACATATAATCCTTTTCTTCATCTGTATTAGGACATAAGCTGGAAGAAAGCTTAAAATGGGAAGCTAAAGGCCGACACGAGGCTTCACATTGTTCATACCAAACCTCGAAATCTTCTCAACATATACATTGTGATAGCACATGACTTACCATTCTCCTTTGTCTACGAAAATTTCCATGCCCAAAATCTGTCTTCTTTGCTCTAGATCTTTCATACCAAATGTCCTTGCCATCTGAGTCTTTAACCGGTTGATTTCTCAATGCTTTTGCTTGCTAAAAGCATATCGTCAACATACAACACTAAGATAATGAACATGCCATTACTTAACTGCTTAAATTATACACAATGATCATATTCACTTCTTATATATTTTTGACTCAACATGAAAGAATCAAATTTCTTGTACAATTGTCGAGGCGACTGCTTCAGACCATACAATGACTTCTTGAGCCTGCAGACAAATTTCTTATTGCGATGCTGAACAAACCCTTCCGATTGTTCCATATAAATTTCCTCATCTAAATCACCATGTAAACGCGGTCTTAACATCCTAGTTCTTTGTAACTCTAAATCAAGCAAAGCCACTAATGCTAACACAATTCTAATTGAAACAATTTTAACCACTGGTGAAAAAATCTCATGAAAGTCAATACCGGCTTTCTGAGAAAACCCTTTTGCAACCAGTCGCGCTTTGTACCTGTCCTCCGTATCATTCACTCCCTGTTTCACCTTGAAAACCCATTTGCATCCCACAGTTTTCCTGTCTTTTGGAAGTTCAACCAGATCCCATGTGCCATTCTTACCTAAGGCCATCATTTCTTTCTTCATGGCTGCTTTCCATTTGTCACTTTTCGAACCTTCTATAGCTTCCTGATAGCACAGAGGTTCATCATCGTTAGCGGTCAAAGCAACTGAAGTAACATAATCATCATACCTTCTAGGAGGGCATTTTATTCTTGTAGACCTCCTTAAAGCTGTTTTTGGTGCTTCCACAATTTGCTGACTGCCCTCTGTAGGAACTTCTTCATGACCAGCATCTGAGACCTGTTCACGCTCTATATCTAAACCCTGTTCATAATCTGATTCTTAAACCTGTTCATGACTAGTATCTGAACGATGGTCATCATGACTATCATTAGAAGAGCTTTCGAACTGAATGTGTTGTAAATCAGATACAGCATCTTGTTTCAATCTACTATCTACATCTAACTGTACAAGAGAGGATTCATTAAACCTTACATCTACCGTGATGATGATTTTGCGGTAGTAGGATCCCACAATCTAAATCCCTTTGTTCCATCACCATACAACAAAGATATACCTTTTGAACTTTGGATCTAATTTAATGGATTACTGTTTAGGCACTAGAGCATATGCATCACAACCAAACACTCTGAGTTTAGAATAGTCACAAGGGTGTCCTTTCCATACCTCTTGCGGAATCTTGTAGTCTATGGCCGTCGATGGAGATCGGTTTATCACATAACAAGTTGTTGCCACCGCCTCCGTCCACAACTCCTTTTGCAACCCGGCATTACTCAGCATACTCCTTGCTCTCTCTAGAAGAGTCTTGTTCATGCGTTCAGCAACTCCATTTTGCTGAGGAGTATAAACCATGGTCTTATGTCTCTCGATCCCTGCATCCTTACGATGGATTTTCAAACTCCTTGGAGGTAAACTCACCACCATTGTGGAGTTCTTAAACATTTTATAGTTCTACCCAGTGATGTTTTCTACCAATGCTCTAAAACTGTTTGAAAATTGTAAAAACATTAGACACTTTTTCATCATGTGAACCCACACTTTCCTAGAAAAATCCTTCGATGACGACACAAAATATGACGAGCCACCATATGACAACGCGGAAATTTGGACCCCAAACATCTGAATGAATATAATCAAGTATCCCTTTACTAGTATGTTTGCCTGTTTTAAATTTTTGTTTACATTGTTTGCCAAACAGACAATGCTTACAGAAATCTAACTTTCCAGACTTTATATTAGGAAGTAACTTGCGATCAACCAAAATCTTTAACCCTCTTTCACTCATATGGCCCAATCTTTGATGCCATAAGTGAATGGAACTACTGTCATGTTCAGACACAGTAGACACAAAATCTGACCTTGTACCTCCTTCTAATTGAAATAGATTTCCTACTTTCTTAGCTTTCATAACTAGTAAAATGCCTTTATAGATTTTCATAACTCCACCTTGAATTACAGTTTTATATCCATTCGAATCAAGTGCTCCTAATGAAATCAAATTTTTCCTTAAATTTGGTACATGCCTCACATCAGTTAATATTCTAGTTGTCCCATCAAACATTTGTAGTTGTATGCTCCCAATCCCCACAATATTACAAGTAACATCATTACCCATGTACACAACGCCATCATCAACATATCTATACGTCTTAAACCAATCTTTATGGATACACATGTGGTTAGATTCCCCGGAATCTAACAACCAATGTTGATCATGTTTTGACATATTAACAGACAATACTTCGTCGCTCATACCTGAACCAGATGCCGAACCTGTATCTGTCATGTTAGCTTCCTTCTTTTCTGTTGAAGAGCCTTCTTTAGCAGCCTGCTGTCGCTTCCAGCAATCCTTCTTCAAGTGTCCGTGCCTTTCACACAACGCGCATTTCACCTTGTCTTTCTTCTTTAGATTTCTTGAACGAGAGTTGCTACAAGTGATTTCGAGTGTCTTCTAGCAGAAAGCCATCATTGCCTCTGATGTAGAGGTGTCTGCATTCGACCTCTTCCTCGTCTCCTCAGACAACAAGGCTCCAACCACATTGTCAAACTCAAGGATGTCTGCAGTACTAAAGCTTATGGAAGTAACAAAGTGATCCCACGATTCGGGCAATGAAAACAATAGAGTTATTGCCTTATCCTCTGAATCAAATTTTACATCTAGACTTTGTAATTGTACCAATAGAGTATTGAAAACATTCAGATGGTCAGTAATCGAGGTACCTTCCTTCATCTGCAAACCATAAAGCTGTCGCTTCAGGAGAATCCGATTTGTCAAGGATTTCGTCATGTAGAGCTTTTCAAGCTTTATCCACAAGCCTGCGGTGGTATTTTCTGACACAATGTTGAACAGAACGTCATCCGCCAGACATAACCGAATTGCGCTCAGAGCTCTGTCATCCAACTCATCCCATTCATCCTCCGTCATGGAAGAAGGCCTTTTGCTTTTTCCCAACAGCGCTTTTGCCACGCCTTGTTGAATCAGCAGATCGTGCATCTTCACCTTCCAGATCTCGAAGTTGTTTTTGCCATTGAACTTCTCGATCTCAAAACGGGCACTTTGTGTTTTTGCCATGTTTAGTAACTTGTGTCACAAAAAAAATCCAATTTCAAAAGGAATTAGTTTTTATTAAAAAAGCCCTTGCCTTTTAATATCATGGCATATTACAAAAAATCTATATACAATAATCGATATTACAATTCTTATGACTCCATATAAAATATCGATTTATCATACAAATCAATTTAATGAAATGCCTCCTTATTAAAGGACTTTATAAAAAAAATTTACCCTTCACCTTCCTTTAAAGTGCCTCTCACTTCCTTTAAAAAAAATATATATATAACCTTCTAAACTCCATACCATATGCAATTGGCATTGGTATTTAATAATTACCAACACCACCATAGTTAAATCGATATATCAAAAATACAAAACATAAATCGATTCATAACAAATTGATCTTTAAAAAACTTAAAAAAACGGTGGCTTAAACTCGACTCACGGCGTTCTGTCACGGCATTTGCAGTTGAACAAACCTTCAATCGATTTTATAATTTTAATTCACCGCTCAACGCAGCGTTCAACCCCTTTCAATGTAGCGGTGGACACGCTGGCAGCCACGGCACTTTTCAACACGACCTGTTCACAGCTTATAGCAAAGACGAAATCTCACGGCGCTGTGGACAAACTCCTCACAGCAATCGGCATTTCTGGTCATAGCTCACGGTTTTACAACTTTCACACAGCCGTTTCAACTGGAATTCTCTGCGCTCAGCAAAAGAACTAGCCTCACCACCTTTCAGCAGGCCACGGCTTCTTGAACAGAGCTTTCGCTCAAGAAATCGGCACCTCAAACAATGCGCACATGAAACCTTTGATAACCAGCGTATACCACTTGCTCCGATACCACTTCTTGGAGTTATCACAGCGGAAAACATTAAACAACTAACACACAGCAGAAAACCATACACAGAAGACACAGAGTTTAACGTGGTTCACCCAACCATTCTGGGCTACGTCCACCAAACATAGGCATCGGCAATCTTTATTATCAAACAGGATATTACAAACTCTCACACACTCTTACTATCCAAAAAATCCATATGGATACCTGTTATATAGCAAAGAGAATCTAACTGCCTCATAAATCCTCTCACATCAAATTTAGGATGCATTAACTCCCTCCCAACAAACTGGAGCTAATCTAAGAACTAGTTCCTATTGTTGTCACACACTGAGATTTTTGCCTATTTTATTTAAAACAGAAAATCTCAACAATTTGATATCTTAATTTTAAGCATGTGTGTTTAGCCAAATAAAAACATTTTTAAAACATACTCCAAATTTATAAAATAAAATATCTTTATAACTTTTATTTTTTAGTTTTTAGAAATTAAAACTATTACATAATTTTTATTAAAAAAAATATAATTAATAATTAAAATGTCATGCACTTAATATTTTAAAAAATTATATTAATTTTCATTACAAAAAGTCATTACATAATTTTAGTCATCCAACCAATAGTGGGTAGGTGGCTATTGTTAGCAAATGCAAATTTGGTCATCACTATTCTTCAAGACAACCGTGTTGTATATAATTACTCAATGATAATCTGAAAAGAAATAAGTTTTCACTCTTATTTGATATCTTAAACCTGAGTTTTTAGCTAGATAAAAACATTTTTAAAATATACTCTAAACTTATAAAATAATATTTTATTTTTTAATTTTTATAAATTAAAACTATTACATAATTTTTATTAAAAAAAATATAATTGATAATTAAAATGTCATTAACTTAACATCTTAAAAAATTATATTAATTTTCCACTGCATAATTTTCCTACAATGTAATTGATAATCAAAATATTATTAAATATGTGGATAATAATTTGTTTAATAATCTTTATAATTTGATTCAACTTAGAATATATCTTATTTTTTCTTTAACTCTGAATATGAATAAGACGTTAAGTTCTTTGTTTAGATATCTTTGTATTAAAAAAATAAAAAAAATATTTTGATAATAATATAAATATTTAAAAGTACTTGTTGGAGAGGGTTTTACTTATTATATTTTAGTTTATCATAATTAAGTAGTATATATTAAAGTGTTTTTTTTGGTATTATGGCCTATTATAATAATAAATCTTTATTCTCTTTGAAATGAGGCGTACTTTTCCTTAATATAATATAATTTTTTATTAAAGTTCAATAATATTTTATGGTATATTTTAGTTTATCATAATTAGGTAATAGCTCAATAATTTTTTAATGACATATTTTAGTTTATGATAATTATATAATATATTTATTCTTTCTTGATTTTGGTGGTGTATTATAATCAGGAAAACTTTATTTTTATTCAAGGTAGATGTACTTTTTCATATAATATAATATGTTAATAAAAGTTCAATAATTTTTTAAGATAAATATATATTTTTTTCAAAGTTTCTTATTAATTTATTTATAATATAAACTTAAAATTAAATATATATAAATATATAAATATAAATATATATATATATATATATATAAATTATTATATATTAGTTGAGTTATATAAGTATCACAATATTTGTGAGTGGGATTTTTGTTAAATGGTGATGAGGCAAGTTGTTATAGCACTCATCACAAGTTCAATTTCCTTTCCCTTAATGTATGTGGACATGTAAAAAATACTTAGGTTAAATATATATAGTATAAGAAAACATAGAAAAAAATTCTTAACCATAAAGATTTTACTTCATATTACTATGGAGGTTCTTAATCGGTAAATAGGCTTTGTTACATTACCTTGGGCTGATATAATGCCTTTTCAATACCACATGCCCAAAAACCATAACTCATTTTAAATGACACTTGTTTATATGAATCTTTTAATTAATTATTTTAATTTAAAAAAGAAGAAGACATAACTACTTTGGAGATAAATCTCAACCTTTAATATATATATACTACAATAAATATTTTAGAATATTCTCTGAATATTAAATTCCTATCATCCATCTGAGAATTCTAGAAACTCCATTCCAAAATTTCATTTTCTATTTTAAAAACATTATACTAACAAAAAAAAATATTGTGTATTACAAAATATTTGGATTTGGTTTCAGTTTCGAACCATCTAATGTGGTTCATCCTCTGAACAAGGTGAAAAAAGATGATTGATCTTAATGAATAAATAGTTAGGAGATAGCAGTTGCATTAAAAACTTGTAGTTGCAAACTAACTGTTAATGAGATGTAAAAACTGATTTCATAAGAAAATATAACTTAATTTAATAAACATATTAAATAGAATAGGGTGTTTTAATATTATAATATGTTAATATAGATTATTATAAAAGGTAATTCATAATATATAATTATAAAAGCTTATATCAAATCATTATTTATAAATTGAGAATATAAATCATAAGATAAAATAAAAAGAAACTAAGAGGAAATAGGGCACGACACAAATAAGACAAAGAAAATATAAAAAGAAGAATAGATGACAATAAATACAAGGACCAAATAAAAAACACAGGAGGGAAAAATAATTTACAGAGAGCTGGAGTCCAACTCTTACTCAATTTCCACCCATCATCCCTATTGAGATTCTTAGCATTCTTCTCAATCTCAATGGCTTCGCTAAGGTTCCTATGGTGGAAGTGACCCACCCTTGCAAGGACTTTGGAATCCTCAATGCAAACATGGTGACACGATTTTTCCGCATGCTCGACAAGAGAGGAAGTGCGAGATTGATTGTGTTTGATGTCTTCCACATGCTCCTGGATTCTCTATCTAATATACTAACCTCTTTCCCCAATATTGGGAGTGCCATAGGATCAAGGAACCAAACAAACACCATTCATGTCCTTAGGGTCAATAGAGTATTTTACGGAACAACGCAAGTTTCTAATAGTACAAAGAGGCTTGAAAGAAGAGGAGACATTTTTCCAGTTGAGGACATGAGAAATTTTGTCTGAAGTCCCCTGGATAAATGGGAGATGAACTTTGGAGATAGGATCATCTCGAGACAATTTACCTTCTAACCCTTTATAGGCTTTTTGAAAGGCCTTAAGGCCCTGAGGTCTACTATAACCATTATTATCAAAAACTTCAAGAAGATGGGATTTATCCACCTCTAAGTGGTTGTCATCAGATATTCTTAGAGCACAGGTAGCAAGAGTGCAAAGAACACCAAATTTCTTAGTAGGAAAATGATACGAACTAACATGGAGATACTATTCCGTGTGAGTTTTCTTGCAAAAAAATTGGTGGTAAATGGAACCATCCTCCCTTATAGACATAAGAATATCCAAGAAGGGTAGGAAACCATCCACCTTAACTTCCATTGTGAATTTAATGGAATCATATTGGGAGTTTAGTTGCCTAAGAAACTGATCTAACTTTTCGCGACCATAGGGCCAGATGAGACAAGTGTCATCCATGAACCTGTTCCATTTCCTATGGTGAAATTGAGATGAGGCGAAAATATTTTGAATCTAAGGCCTTAACCTCAACTCAATTTTGCCCTAGGAAATGGAACAGGTTCATGGATGACACGTGTGTCATCTTGCCCCATGGTTGTGAAAAGTTAGATCAGTTTCTTAGGCACCTGAACTCCCAATCTGGTTCCATTAAATTCACGATGGAAGTGGAGGTGGATGGTTTCCTGCCCCTCTTGGATATTCTTATGTATAAAATGGATGGTGGTTCCATTTCCCACCAATTTTTTTTGCAAGAAAACTCACACATAACAGTATCTCTATGCTAGTTCTCATCATTTTCCTTCTCATAAATTTGGTGTTCTTTGCACTCTTGCTATCCCTGCTCTACGAATCTCTAATGACAACCACTTACAGGTGGATAATCCCATCTTATTGAATTGTTTGATAATAATGGTTATAGTAGATCTCAGGGCCTTAAAGCCTTTCACAAAGCCTATAATGGGTTAAAAGGTAAATTTTCTCGAGATGATCCTACCTCCAAAGTTCATCTGCCATTTATCCATGTGACTTCAGACAAAATTTCTCATGTCCTCAAGAAAAATAATGTCTCCTCTTCTTTCAAGCCTCTCTATACTATTAGAAACTCACTTGGTTTTGTAAAATAACCTATTGACACTAAGGACATGAAGGGTGTTTATTTGGTTCCTTGCTCCTGTGGCACTCCCTATATTGGGGAAATAGGTCGGTCTATTAGAAAAATAATCCAAGAGCATGCAATAGACATTAGACACAATCAATCCCGCACTTCTGCTCTTGACGAGCATGTGGAAAAATCGTGTCACCATGTTTGCATTGAGGATTCCAAATTCTTCGCTAGGGTGGGTCACTTCCACCATAGGAAGCTTAGGGAAGCCACTGGAATTGAGAGGCATGCTAAGAATATCATTAGGGATGATGGGTGGAAATTGAGTAAGAGCTAGACTCTAGCTCTCTCTAAATGATTTCGCCCTCTTGTGTTTTTTATTTTGTCCTTGTATTTATTGTCCTCTATTCTTCTTTTTAACTTTTCTTTGTCTTACTTGTGTCTTGCCCTATTTCCTCTTCATTTATTTTTATTTTTTCTTATGATTTATATGCTTGAGTTATAAATAATTGTTTTTTATAAGAATTTATATTTATATATTATGAATTGCCTATTATAATAATCTATATTAACATATTATAATATTAAAACACCCTATTCTCTTTAATATTTTTATTAAATCAGGTTTTAGCTTTTATATTTTCTTATTAAATTGGCTTTTACATCTCAAAACAGTTAACTATCAACCCTATTATAATAAGTGTATAAATATTTTTAATTAATAATAATCATAAATTAATTAATTTTTGAACTAATTAACGGCTAGTTTGCAACGACTAGTTTTGAACGGCTAGTCTCAATGACTATCTCCGGGCAATGATGCATCCTAATTATTTATTCATTAAGATCAATCATATTTTTTCACCTTGTCCTTAGGATGAACCACATTAGATAACTCATCGACCGAATCTAATGATTATGATTATCTAAAGACATTTATCTAAATTTTATTTTTAATATTTTAACAATCATCATTATATATATATATATATTTATATGTATATATATATATATATATATATATATATATATATATATATATATATATATACAGTGGTTTGTCTTTAAAACTATACTAAAACTAATATATTGTGTGGGATCTTTAAAAAGTAAGAGATTAATTGATACCTTTCCAAATAGTTTGTACTATGATAAAAAGAAGGGAGAGATGCATTACGAGATAGATATAATTTTGTTGACAACAAGTCAAGAAGGTTAGAGCATGACATAGGTTTTGGAAATTATGTGCGTAGGCCCTAGCAATCCAAGAGAATTGTCTTTTCATCTTCAACCTCTTAGTATCAACAAATGTGACAAAATCTTTCCTCCCAAGTTGTTTTGTGATTGAAATGAGTTTCACTATGAAGCTCATGAGAATTAATTCTTATCTTTACGATTTTCATTTTCTTCTTAGCACTTGCCAAGACATACAAACTTTTCAGGTTTGCAAAATTAAAGTCGATTACCTCTTTATAATATTTTAGCTTCATTTTACTCTCTAAATTTTTATCATCCCACAAATTGTCCTTAAATTTGAAAATAATAATAACATAATATTAGATGTAATTATAAAACTATTATATATAATTAAAAAAATTTATTAATATTAAGAATTTCAAATTTGACCATTAATATTATTTTAAAATTATTTTATTTATTGAAAGTCATATTCTAGTTTCATTACTTTACCTAAATTAACAAATTAATAAAAGGTTATTTGTTATTGAATTTCTCACTAAACATCTTGTACCTTCTTTCCATTTTTAACAAAATTAAATCTAAACTCTAACTTTAATAAAGGTTATTGTAAATTTCAAATTTCTAATTTAAATTATATATTTGGCTCAATTATTTTACTTTTGCCTTTATTTTAATCTTCCATTCTTCTCATTACATATGCCCATAGAAATGTAAGGACCTCTCGCCTCAATGTAAATTTGATGTTAATTTATTTTAATCTTCCATTTATCTCATTATTTGTGTCCAAAAAATGTGTCCTTTTATTTTCATATCAATGTAAGGACCTCTCACCTTAATGTATTAAACCTTATGATACTTCCCTTAATGTATTAAACCTTATGAAATTTCATGGAGTATTTAATTATGACCACCACTTGATTTGTAAATGAAGATATTTAGTAGTGAATCATCTGCAGGTCCCTTTAACTACTTTTATTGTTCAAGTGTTTATAAACATGAGAAAACCTTATTTTTAGATAATAAGTTTCCATATTCTTAATAGTAAATAAAAAAATTCAATGAGCAATTATATTTTTATGATTTAAATGTTATGTTAAATTAAAATTATTGTAATTTAATTTGGTTTTATCTAGAGGATAATTGTTTGTTCTTTGTTATTAGCAATTAGTTAGATCTTGGTTTGTTTGAGAGATATTTTCCAGCTATATGATTCCTTCATTGATGTTTTCTTGAGATATTATATCAATTAATCAATTGTGTGATCAATGTAATGCCTCTACCTTGAGCCAACATTCATGTATTTATATGTGTAACATTATTTGTTTAATTAATCCAAAGTTCTTTCACATTTCTAATTTGGTATCACAACAAGTCCATACATGATTCTCTCATAGGAGGGCCAAAATAAGTAGAAACTTAAAAATTTAAATTTCTATAGGAGTATATTGTTTGTTTAGAGTGGATTATTTCTATAATATATATGTAGTAGTGTGATCATTTGTCTATCCATTCATATGTGTGTACTATTGTGACTTTGATGCATATGTGTATCTTATTAGTTACTTGGATAGAATGTTGAAAAGTTATTAAGAGAGAGCTCAACATTGGAAGAACTATGGGATGGAAAAATCAAAATGAAGAAGAAAAGAATGTTGGATTTTCCGTATGCCATTCTTGACACTTTGAGATGCCTTATATTATCCCATACTAATCAAAGATTCCAATGGGAATAAAGTTGAAGATTCCTAGTGTATGTGGATGAAATATTTGACTTGCCATGGGGGCCTTATCCATGGAGACTATGATTTGAACTATATTCACCTCAACTCATATGCTGAAATGAAGGGTGTTAATTATGTTCTATGCTGAAGATCCAACTATGTGTAAGCTTGAAAATGAAAATGATTTAGGCCTTTGTGAGTGTTGCTATAGTTTTAGCATTTTCTTAGTGTGTGAAGAGAAGCCTGTGATATCTAGTTTCCTTCACCAATATTTGTCATCTAATGAAAATTTTACTAGAATGGTTAGTACCTTAGCTATTCTCATACACATGTAACTCAAAATGGATGAGTGTAGCTATTTTGATTTGTAGGGGTTCGAACACCAATTAACATTCTTCACCAAAATTAATATTCTTCTTGCATTAATAATTTATCTAATTGCAACTTACTTCATAAGGAGGAATTATATCTTCGACACAACTATGGAATTCAAAAAAACTAATTCTAATGTACTTTCTGTTTTGTGTTTTCAATGTAGGAAAGATAGGATTGGAGTGGTCTTGGAGTATCTTTAATCATGAAATCAAATCTTGGCGGCCATTACTCAACCTCAAAATGCAAGAGTCAAGGTCCTAGGGAAAATCTTATTGGATTTGAGCAGCGCTACAGGACTGTTATAGGAGGCTTTGCTTTGCTAAAGGAATGCATCTAAGAGCTTTCTAAGCGAAATGAGGTGTCTTAAAGGTGGATAAGGTGGATAAAGTTGAATGAAGGATATGGGAGCCCTTTTGCCAAGCCTAGCACCCCTCATAGGCCTACCTTGCACAAAGTTTCATGCCAATCGTGTCCTTCATTGGCCTTGAAAGGGTGATCTCAATGGCAGAGTTTGAGAGCCGTATGAGGTGTCCAAGAGGAATATGGAATTGTATAAGTAAATGTGGATGAGTGTTCGAACCCCTGTTGGAATAGTTTTGTATATTAGTGATTCGTAAGAGAAACTTTCTCAAAATTGACCTTACTTTGGCATCATCGTAGCATTTTTATGATCATATTTGTTATACTTACATAATTAAAGAGGATAAGGAGATGGTATCCCATGAAGAAGGTGTTCATAATTCCTTCAAAATTGGAGTAAATGAGTCAATGTCATTAAAATAAAAAAAATTTTAGTGTGTATCAAGTTTATATAAAAACCTAGTGATGGATCTGATCAATAGGTATATTTTGAGGCACATTATGCTATCCTCCAACCCTTAAAACTCTCATTTTCTCACATTAATTTTTATTTTTAGCCATAATATGCTTAGTAGGAAGACTAAAGGGTGATTTTCAGATTGCATGCCATAATGTGATTAATATGCAAGAAAAAGAAGCTTTTTTGGAGATTTTTTACTATGCAGGGGATTGTTGGAGGCATCTAGAGAGAATATATGAGACTTGTCCACCACATTAACTCTCCAAATGGGCTTGAGACTAAAGATTCCTCACAAATATCTCGAATCCATTGGAAATCGAGAAAATCAAGTGCATGTGAAGATCCAAGGGAACTAGATCCACCAATTTCAAGATTTTGGAGGGAAGAAATCCCCCTTTCAAGGGAGGTGCCCCTAGTCCACTTTTTGTATAAATAAACAACCCTAAACGCGCATTAGGGTTCGAAATTTTGTTGGAGATAGGAGTAGTTACAGAGAGCGTAGTGCTTAATATTGTTATTTTCATATTTCATATGGTGTATGTGACTCTTATTTTCTATCAATGGAGAGCTTATTGTTGGCCTGCATCAGAGTTAACATTGCAGGGCTAAAACTCTTGGGTTTGGGCCCAACCCAGAGGCTTTAATCCCTCTCATGTATTCTTTCCTTATTCTTGGTAAAGTAATTGTATTTATTTCCTTGTTTAGTTAGGAATTATAATACAAAAATTGTAGTTGCAGGTTTGACCACCACCTCTCTTATGGGAAGTGTGGTTGGAGGTTCTACAACAATAGGCCAAAAACATGTGTTTACGATTTCTTGGAAATTTCTAATTTTTGGATTATAACTCTTCTACATCTTGGTTTCTGAAATTTAAAATTTAGCAGCATTTATTTGAAACTTAGAATAGGTGTTTGTTGTAGAATAGAATATATATTAAAGGTATAAAATTAAACTCATCCTTTCCACTTTGATTTTTATTGCTATAATCTTGATCATTTAATGCATATACTTGATTAGTCTACAGGGCTTGTTGTTGATTTGCAGGGGTTTGAACACTCATACACATTTACTTATACAATTTCATATTCCTCTTGGACACCTTATACAGCTCTCAAAATTTGCCATCGAGATCACCCTTTCAGGGCCAATGAAGGACACCATTGGCATGAAATTTTGTGCAAGATAGGCCTATGAGGAGTGATAGGATTGGCAAAAGGGCTCCCACATCATTCATTCAACTTTATCCACATTCTCCACCTTTAATACACCATCCTTTAGCTTAGAAAGCTCTCAGATGCATTCCTTTAGCAAAGCAGAGCCTCCTATAACACTTCCTGTAGCAGTCCTGTAGTGCTGCTCAAATCCAATAAGATTTTCCCTAGGACCTTGACTCTTGCATTTTGAGGTTGAGTAATGGCCCCCAATATTTTATTTCATGATGAAGGCTACTACAAGACCATTCCAACCCTATATTTCCTCGATTGAAAACACAAAACAAAAAGTACATTAGAATACATTTTTTTGAATTCCATAGTTGTGTCGAAGATTGAATTCCTCCTTATCAAGTAGGTTGCAATTAGATAAATGATTAATGCAAGAAGAATATTAATTTAATCAGTGAGAAAATAGAGTAGCATGGTTTATTTATACAAATATAATAATATATTCCTTTCACGAAATTCCAATTAGCCTTTACATTTAGTGAATGCCATTTTCATTTTTTTAGTTAGAATCATATTGATTCCCTTGAAATCGTGATATGCTTTCATAGAAATTTTATTTGTAGTTAGTTGAAGGAGTGGTCTCTGTATACTTTGCTTCAATATAATGACTAAGGGTGACATGAGTAGAACTTAACCTACTTTTAATATTATATAACATTGTCACCTATAATTTTGTATGAACCCCGGATTGATAAGTAAAGTTAAGGGCCTTGGAAGTTGCAACATCCTTGATGCAATACCAGGGCTCATCACTTTTTAGTGTCATTGTTGGGGAGGTGTCCAAGTAGGTGTTTTTTATACTTAGGAACATTGGAAACAATGTTAATATTGAGAGGGGGGTGAATAAATATTAAGGCTAATTTAATCCTTTATGACAATTCATTTTTTCTCGTTCAAACTTGGCATCCATTATATGAGAGAAACCATTAAAAACCCATAATATCAACCATATAAACCATTACAAGCATACACATAATGAGAAACAAACACATGATATATGAAGGTTTAACATGGACACCCTTCAAGGAGAAAAACTACCAAATATTGTTTTTTTTATTGATGTAAAAATAAGATCACCTACCCTATTACATCGATCTTTTTGTGAGCCACCACTCACAGGAAGAAACAAATCCATTTGATTGTTTGCTAGCACCCACACACAGGAAACACTAACTCCCTCCTTTTGTAGACACCTGATCAGCTTACTAGAAGCACCAATTTCACTAATTTGATGCAAGAGCCAACTTGCAGCTACTTGGATTTATTCAAGCACCAACTTCTAGGAGGCATCAACTCAAAATATTTCTTCAGACACACACAAGGTATGGAAGCACAAAATTCTTGTATGAAGGCTCCAATACAAACTCGATAAGGAAACTAATGTCCAATATACATGGCATTCACTCTGCCTGATATCATCTCTGTTCTCCTCAACAATTGGATGAAACAACATTCTTTGTCATATGCTCACTCTACAAAAATTCACTATTCTTCTATTCACTCATCATGGACCACAAAAAAAAATTCCCATACCATAACATCCTACTATTCTTGGCCCTTTTCTATTCAATAACATACATTCAACACTCGAACCCTTCTATTCCATAGGCTCTCTCGACCTCTCACACAACAACATAGAATCTCTGAGGGTATCTTTCCTCTACATAGGAACTCTTAGCCTCTCTCTAAAATAATGGGGGACTTGGCCTTTCCTTAGTAGTGCACACCCACCCATAAATCTCTCCACACATCTCACTTGAAACAATGCTATTTCCCCCCACATTTTTCAACTGCAATCCTAGTTTTTATTTCTTTCTTGTGATGTGATCAATGTTGTCTCTGTCAACTATCACTCTTCAATTCACACTATGAGAGTGTAACTTTGCATGGATTATCCACTCTATTATAGCATCTCATTGCTTGAATTCTTCCATTCACACTGCCTAAGTGTATTTATGCACTTGAACGTCCTTCTTTCTGTTGCGTTGGATACATATGAACTGTAGCTTCATATGAAACGTAGAGCATGGGCTTCTGAGCACTTTCTCATACTCAAATACTTCAACATTTGAAATTGTAGATTAATTGGTGCAAGGACTCTCCGCGTGAGTGTCTTTCAACCTACTAATAAATAAATCTCAGTCACACTATAGACTCAAGGATCTCTTCCATTAAATTTAGCTTGCACCAACAATATGGGTCTTTAACACTCATGACGTACTTATAAATTGTATTTCAGAGAAGAAACATAGACCTTAGGCATGGCTCCTCTCAACTGTGATCAAATATTATTTTATGGGGCTCTGATACTCATTAAATTCCTTGTATCACACAAGAAATATCAGGGATGGCTTGTCTCAGCTCGTGACAGACTCCATTATTTTTTTCTGTGCAATCAGGGTCCTTGTTTCCTTGACTCAACGATCTCTAAATTCACCATTACTCCCATGACCAACCTCTTTTTGCGCCTTTACTCTTAGTTACTAACTTATTCATCCTTCATATACCTCTTTGTTGCACTTTCAGAGCTAAACATATCGTAAGTTTTTATTAAGGAGAAGTATGATGATATGAATTAGGGGAATTTTTTAGGTATAAAATGGGCCTCCTAAGGTAATTATAAAATAATATTGGAAATAATAAAATAAGATTAGATTACATCATCAAATTTTAAAGGGAAAAAAGAAAAAACTACTTTTCCAATTTGTATTTTCAACTTATCTCCCTATGGGTTTACTCAAATTTCAAGCGAGAACACTCATTGGATGCATAATTTGATTCCTAATCCAAGGAGAACCCATGTTGCATACTTTCGATGGAACCTACTACATGCAAAGTGAGAAATACATGAAAAACTGTGATAACAATAACACTTTTTCATGTATTTCTCATTTTTCGTGATTTGCAAATGTAGCCACACTTTTTCGTCCACATGGAAATTGTGTGGCACTTATGTTTATCATGTCACTGCGTGTACTTGGCATTGGATTTCTCCAAGATGTAGTGGACCTACTGGCATCCATGCTGGATGCGTTCAATAAATCTAGTTGCTTTATTAGCCTCAGAAATTACATGTGTGGATTCTGTCTGTGTGGCTGCATGTGGTATGGAAACATTAGGCAGCAACACGCATGGGGTCAGATCAATGGAGTGCTTGAAATGACAATGTAGAGGAAAATCTGTGGCCGAGGAGAAAATTTTCATGTATTCCTGCACGTCTTTGTCCATATGCTGCTGCCGTGCAAGGGAGCCCTATTTGGAGGCTCCAACCACTATCTTCTTCTTGACCTGTGGGGGAATCATGATGAAAACATATTTCCTGCTTTGGGAAATAATGTTACTGCATTACTTTACGATACTCAAAGAGATGGCGAATGGTGAAACTACCTTCGATATCCTGTACAAGTTATTTACCAAAGTAATAATAACAAAACGAGGCCTAGACTCATACACAACATATCGCATCCACAAGTGTGGTTGGCCTAATAATACATCAGACATGCCAAGAGGAGAAACATCACACAGTACCTCATTCGTGAATGACTTGATGTTGTACGAGAGGCGACACTGCTGGCGGACGAAGAGATATATTCCTTGGTGAATCCACCCAATGGTATATGACTGAAGGTGTGTTGTAGTCAGTAGGTCAAGCTGCTTCTTGACCTCTACTATAATGAGGTTCTTTTGGATTCCACTATTGAAAATAAATTGTAGTCGAGAACTCTTCACCCACATCTGGGAATGGAAGAGGTGCTCCCCCTCCTCTGGATCCTCGAGCTTCTCCCTCTGGAGCTTGGTGGAGGCAATGGTGGCACTTGGTTCCACATCAATTATTTTATTCCCTTTGTCATTTCCCTTGTCTGGTTCTAACTCAGGATTAGAACATGCATTTGATTCGGATGCCTTCAGTTCGGCCACCAACGATTGTTTGGCCCCACACTCGCTTGTGTTTTGAGTGGAGCTGTTATGAAATTCAATCCACTTCCCTGTGTCCTTCTTTTGATTTGTGGTGCTATTCCGAGTCACCCCGTTTTGGCTTCATCCCTTGTTCTACGGTTCAGGGGCGCCTTTCGCTAGCTTCAGATTCACAGATCCGATGTCTCACTTCTTCTGCTTAAATTTCTAATAGATATCGGTGACATTTCAATATGATGTGCCAAGTGAGCTAATGTTGACGAGCTCCATTTTCTCGTGAATGTATCTATGTAAAAAACTATGGTACATGAGCACCAAATGTTTCTCTAAATATTTAATACCCAAATTTGTTCGAAGGGTATGGAACAAATTCATTAGCTTGTGCACACCTTGATCCCTTTTGTACCACAATGTGGTCCATTGGATGTACTTCTCCTTATAGCTCACCACGAGGTAATATTGTTCCTTGATGTCATCTCAGAATGAATTCCAAGTGGGTGTGGCTGAGAACAGAGAGGGTTCCCTCTCGTCCTTTTGCTCACAGTAGGTTTCCCACCAGTGTTTGACATGGGGGGCGGCTTTTAGGAGTGAAAAAGTAATCTTTTCTAGGTCGGAGAAATCATGGATGGAGAAATACCCTACCAGAAAATTTAATCATCTATCTAAGGCACCTGCATCATCTGACCTTCAAATATACGAATGTCAAAATTGACTTGTACCTTGAAAGGAGTGGTGCCTCCAGAGTGGCTGCTGGATGTATATACGTCGCCGATGGGAAGCCGTTGAAGGATCTAGGCAAAGTCATCCATCATCGCATTCCTTTATTTCTTTAGGGCCTCCTCGAGCAATAATTTGGTAGGATCTCGTGCTCCCTCATCTTTATTTTCTTGTGCCATGGGAGGTCGTTAGGGTTTGTGAAGCTGATCTTGAAAGGGTTCAGCTAGATCGATCCCTAAATCCTTATACTCTGACGTCGTTGGGGACATGTGAAGAAAAATAGAGAAAGAGTAGATTGGTCTGATACCACTAATCCGGATTTATGCAGGAACACAATAGAATACGAATATAACCATAAATATAATGATGCAACGGAAACAAAACTTCATTTCATTTACATCAAATAATTGAAATATAATTAGAAACATAATCGAAATAAACTAGCTAGGGCATTGGTAGCTTATCTCTAAGAAGAGATGTGGTGGCTACAAGCATTTGAACTATGTTACAATGAAGCTCAAAGGCCTAGTTATTATTAAGAAATAATGGAAAACCCTAAACATCCAAAAACCTAAGCCTAGGAGATGAAGCGCCAAAACTATGGGCCTTGTTTGGGTAAATTGGTACATCAACTTCCCGGGGACATAAATTTGGCATATGATCTCCGATTGACATGCACAATAATACAAATTTTGAGTGAAAAACATTGGTCAAAGACCTATGTTGCTCCCAATTTTGTGAAAAAACGTCATTTAGGGCCTCAAAATGGCTCTGGAAGTTTAGGACCCGAAAAATTGCTAAAAATAGTAAACCCTGCTGGAATTAAGGAAAATAAAAACGGAAAGAAACAATAGTTGGGCCCCAAGTGTGTTGGGCTAGAATTGTGAATTATGGATAAAACACGCTTCCCTAGACAAGTGCAAGTGTAGAACAACAGATTAAAGACTATACAACTATTTCTCCTAACTAAGAATAGACACACAAAATATATTAGAATATTACTTGTGATCCAAGCACTTCTAAATGGTTCCCTCTGTCAACCCCTTGTTGCTTCAAATTCAAACAGTTTGTGTGCGAAATTCTTCCTACAAGAAATAACACTAAAACAACAGAAGAGAGCGATAATACAGATGTCTATTCATGTTAGTTAGCTAAATTAGTAAATCCTAAACCATATACATCAACCAAGATCTTGAAATATGGAAAATCAAAGCCAATATAGATGCATATAGGGAAAAATAAGTTGTACTCTTTATTGATGATAGAAGGAGAGGTTACAACCTAGTGACAAATTTTAAGTGACCTTTCAACAACATTCCTAAGCATCATCACAGTATAAATCTTTGCAGCAGCTGTTACACAGATCTTGTCCTCTATTAAAAATTCTCCAGCATTTCTCTACTCAAATTCTTCCTTCTCAAGCACTCAGATTTGTGCTCAATTTATGGAGGAGCTGAAGGTTGTTTTGCAATCAATGGCTTTCCAATAATAGGCAAGACATGTTCCCAATCATGTAGATGTAAAATGGACAGTTGGATTTGAAGCTTGACACATGTGAACTCTTCTAGAAGGCACTAGCCAAGTGGAGCTTCCGGAACAATGAGAATTTCGCTCCCAATGTGACCAACACACACATAGATGTTAGGTAGTGCTTTGAAGAGAAGCCTTGCATGGGGCTACCTACATATGCAATGCACCTAGCCCCTTTAGAGGTAGTGTTGGTGAGCTCTCATATGATATAATATAAACTTCAAACCTTGGAAACCTTTGCTTGATGAAAGTCATGCTTGATTTGTCGTGTTCTTGTCTTAGAGCCTGTAGCAACTTGAAATGATAGGGAATGATAGACCTTAATCATTGGTCCTAGAGATGATGCCCAATTAACCAGGTCATTGGGAATGATGCCCAAATTGACCTATAAAAAATTCCCCCCTAAAGCATGAAGTCGAAATAATAATAATAACTTTTGATTGAGATGCTTTACATTGTGATGAGCTTGGAGATGAAGCGGAGTGGTCACCTCCATCAATATTACAATACATTACATCATGATATATCCTCTTTGATCATAATTGGTGAGGGTAGGCATTCCCATATTCAACACATAAACAATCTAATAACATGTACACAATTCAGAAAGTCTTCTTCATTGGAATGTGTCCCAGATGCAGACATGCCTATTGATATAGGCCCATGTTTGGATGACAATATGTATGTAAGGTCACCGTACAGATGATGTGTACAACAATCTTGAAATCACAGCCTAGATGGATGAAACTAGATCTGGGGTCTTCTTATCTTGTTCACTCGATCATTCGAGTACAAGTGTATCCATGCGAACAAATGATTTGTCGTCGAACATGGAAAGACATTTTTTGATTACTAGCCAATGATGTGGGCTATTGACAAATGCGAGAGAACCACCATTAATGTAAATGGCCCTCAAGGTACTGCAGTACATTTTGTATGGCGTGAATAGATGATTTGATGTCAAATTCCAAACAAAATCTTTCGGTCAAAGGTCCGGAAGCGAGGATCTTGTCGATACTGTAACAAGCCTCATGGTACTAGAATCTGATGTTTCTAAGTGAACTTACTGGATGTTGATTTGTCGTTGATAGGAAGCCACCTTATTGCGAAATGGGAATTACTAATTTAGGAGACAAGGGTATGACTTGATATAGCTATTTTCAGGGATGACGGTCATGAGAATGAAGGTTTATTTGTATTGTAAAAGGATGAATTATTCACTGGATGACTTCTCTTGAACATATCAGCGACACTGTGATGAGTTGGCAACATTGACCCAAAATCGAAGTGAAGGTATGATGAACCATAGGTGTGAATGAACCGTCAAGATGACTACCCAACCCAAACAGTCACGGACATGGAGTGAAGGAAGTGTCATGTTCAAGAGCGACTTGCTACCATAAAGAATTCTTGCTCATTTTTCTCAAATTTTCCTTGGTCATTTGTCGACCAGTACCTATTTATTTTTTAACAAGCTTGAGGAGGATAACATTTTCTTGATCTATAATTCAGCCCTTCGGGCGAATAAAGTATCGCTATTTAATAATTTAACGAGTATAGCAATGAATGAAACTCAATTCTTGCCTTGATCGACAAGAACATCGCTATTTTAAGGAGCTTAACGATAGTGATAGCCCGATCCTTTTTCATATTTAGAAAGTTTAAAAAAGACGACGAAAGAAAATTCCGTAAGTACTTTTTTTGTAAATTTTTCACTCAGATCCAAAAAAGTGTAAAATAATATCTGAGAGAACCTATTTTGTCATGTTTAACCAAGGTATTCCTTTTTCGTAAATAATCTATCTCAGTCCGGAAAAGGGTTAAACTTATATTGAGTAGATACCAATTCATTTACTTTTACGAGCTCGAAAATACAAGTGCACGATAATCTTTTCACATTATCGGAGTCTGAAAAGAGCCGAAAGAAGACTCCAGGGATTCCTTTTTCACTATTATCGAAGCTCTAAAAAGAGATAAAAGTGTGCTTCAAATCCTTTATCATTTTTAACAAAGCTCAAAAAATAAGGAAGAAAAGTATGCTTTGTGGTCAAGTCATTCTTGAATAAATCTGCACGACTAATCTGTTCATCAGTTGTATTTCCTATTCAGAACAACATCAAATGGATTAAAAATACTTGTTTCATGATAAAAACATAATAAAACCATAGCCATAGCAATAAATTTAACTTGCAAATAGTTAAATGACTATAAAAATTAGTTTCACTATTCACTTTTACCATTCCATAGTTACCATTTGCATTTTAGAGCTCTGAACTTGATTTTGACCCCAAACTTCAGTAGTTGATTGCAATAATTTCCGTGGAGGAATTTCATCACCGTTTGATCTAGGTTATTACTATGAACCTCCTCTTTCCTTTGGTATTCATTTCATCTCCAATTTCTACAAATTTTTAGGGTTTTAAGGCCCCTAGGGTAAATTCTGCCCAAAATGAGGGCAACACACCCCTGAATCTCGAAACCTGCATTTCATAGTAGGTAAAATGAAGGGCACTTGCATGTGTAATGCAATATCTCTTGCCAGGGAGTGCATTGGGCGCAGTTCAAGTTTTTGATTTTCATGTTATGCTCAAAATTTGCCTAGTTTTTTGCAATGAATGGAAGCTAATCGATCTTATGGTTGTATTTCAGGTTTCCATTGGATTATAATGACGATTACATGGAGGGAAGGAGAAAATGAAGAACAAGATATTGTTGCCTTAAACGATCTGGGTACTGTAAGAGCCTTAAGAGATTTTGGACTACTTAAGTACTTCAAATTGTCGGGAATGAGGCAACAAATAGAACTCTTGGAGTTCTTAGTTCGAGCATGGGATTCAGTGATAGAGGCATTTCAAATTAAGAATCAAATAGTTCCTATGATAGTTGAGGATGTGTATTTTATCACAGGTTTGTCGAGGAGAGGTTTGCCCATTTCACTCTCAGGGTCTACCATTGGAGGAGAGACTGTGACGGATTATATTATGCAGTATTGCTATCCAGGGGCAGAACCTAGCAAAGATGGAAAAATAAACATCCGGGATATCAGATATTTTCCTTTGAGAACAATCCCTTTGATGATCACTAAACCTTTTGGAACCATTACACTACATGTAGCGAACATATCGTATATGCAGTATGTGCTAGAGTTCTTAGAGCCAACATTATTCAACTAGTCTTAAGCTGTTTTATCTCAGATAAAGGAACAACTGAATAAAGCAAAGGGAGGAAGGAAGAAGAATTTAAGTTATGGTTCTATCCTTATATCCTTTGCCTTGGGACGGATTCCACTGATGCAGCCACAACATGTGACACTGGATATAGCTAACCATAGAGATCCTTGGATGGAGAGATCGGTAGAACTCATGGGTTGGCATGCAGGCCAATCGACTATTGTGTTCTCTACTACATTCTTTGCCTGGTTTCTGCAACAGATTGTCGCCATCGATGAGTATCCATACGCAAGCGTTGATTTTCGAGGAGATCCAGATCTAGCATTACCAGAAGGCGCTCAGTGGGGTGCAATAGGTAAGAATGTTTTGACCATGTTTTTTTATTTTCCTAAGGTTTATACAATGTTTTTGTATTTTGATGTTTTCCCAAGACTAAACTAAATGTTTGATGTAATGCAGATGTTGGTCGTGTTCAACCAGAAGTGGAACCAGAGCGCGAAGAAGATGTGCTAGCAGAGAGGGCCATTGGGAGAGAAGTCCTTTAGGATCCTTATATGTCTAAGACTCTGACTAAGCTTCAGCAACACATAGAGGGCTTGACCTTTGGGATTCCAAATTGTCAGATCGAAGAGCTACCTATGCGACTGTAACGACACACTATTGGAGTTCCTAACCACTGGATGCGATTACTTCGTAGGATTGTAAGATATATAGCATGTTGCCATGAGCAACACTAGTTTACTTGTGACATTTTGCATACATTTTAAGGTTAGATGACCAATGTGTCTTGGGCACAAATTTTTTAAAAACCTATAACTATCTATCTATATGATTTCAGAGTTTTTCCTATGTTTATTGTGCAATCCTATTCAATGATGTGAATGTTTTCTTTACATATGTGGCAAATGTCTGTCTAAAACTTGATTAGCTAATGAATCAGTTAATGTGTTCAAATTTATGGAAATGTGTTGATATTGAATAAAAACAAAATGTCTTTCCAAAATTTGAACTCTGAGGAACAATCTAAGAAGTGTTAAATTTTTAACAGTACAAACACTATTAAGTCGTAATACCACAAGTTTTGAGTCTAACCTTATGATTATGCATTTAATACTAAATGAAATGGCATTAGATAGAAGTTCGATCAATGCGCTATACTCAGTGATATTGTTCGTCGATCTACCAATACAAATCCCTTCAAAACTCACTAACTCGTTGTTCGGAGCAAAAATGGCCCATGCCGTAGAGAATAGATTCTGCATAGTATGACTAAAACCATCAACATATCCAACAAATGGTTCCGAAGATTCAGACATATGCGATGAAATGTAAAGTGGATTACTAACGTCAAGAAAACTCCAAAAAACAAATTAAGATAGTGAATGCAAATCAACAACATATATACAATATTGTACAAAACATTACTACGCTCATGATTAAGCATAGCAACAATTCATATACAACCCATTTCTAGGCTGTGCCAATGGAATTCCATCGTAATAAACTAACTCATAGGCACCCTTAGTAAGAACTCTTTTGACAATATAGGGGCCATGCCATAATGGCTTAAATTTCCCTGTACCTATCACATCAGCTTCTTGATCGTAAAGAAGAACCAAGTCGCCCTCTGAGTAGATGCGAGGCTAGACATTTTTGTCGTATTGCGCCTTTATACGTCTCTTATGCATTTCGTTGGCCAATTGGGCTTCATGATGCATTTCATCTAGATGGATGAGGTTAAGGAGATGCGCTTCTTCTTTTGAGGTGTCAGGTAACAATTCTATTGCGAGTTTTAACGATGATATTTCACATTGGATTGGTAAGATAGCTTCCAGACCATACACCAATTGAAAAGGAGTAAATCTAGTTGTGTTTCTCACCGAGGTTCGATACGCCCACAAGGAGGAGTACAGGATCAAATGCCAGTTTCTTTTATGAACTCCTATCATTCGTTGAAGTATTTGTTTAAGAATTTTGTTGATAGCCTCAACTTTTCCATTTGGTTGTGAATAATGAGTAGAATTATCATGCAAAAATCCTAACTTGGCATTCAATTCAGACACCATGTGGTTGCAAAAATGCTTCCCATGATCTGTAACTATAGCCTGTGCGACCCCAAATCGTGTAATAACATTATTAAAGAAAATAAATGCAGCTGTCTGTCCCGTGTTGTTGAATGTAGGCATCGCTTCGGCCCATTTGGTAAAATAGTAAACTGCGAAAATAATATAACCATGCCCCCCGGACGAAGGAGGGTTACAGGTCATGAAGTCAATACCGCATTTCGTAAATGGTCCTACAAATATGACAAGATGCATTGGTGCTAATGGTTTACAGATCTTACGATAAAAAATCTGGCATGCATGACAACTTCTGACCGCGAGGATGCAATCTTGAAAAATAGTAGCCCGAAAATAACTGGCGTGGAGTATCTTCTGCGCAGTAGCATGTCCAGATAAATTTCCACCACAAGCCCCATCATGACAATCATTTAACACTTTTTCGGCCTCCTCATGAGTGAGGAACCTCCTTAAAATTTTATCGACACCACAACGATAAAGTGTATTGTCGACGATTAGATAATCTTTGGCTTGGTATCGAATACATCGTTTTTCAGAGTGAGAGGTATTAGGTCAAAAAGTTTTGGTTTGGAGATAAATGATGAATCCCCATACCAAGGATCAGATGATCCGATCAGAAATAGAGACTCGTCAAGAATTGATGGTTCTGACGTAGTTGCAGTACTATCAGAGGGAAGGTCACAGAGAAGCTCAGCCAAAACTAAAGACTTCTTTGACTTGGATTTGATGAATTCCAAATCAAATTCCTACAAAATGACAATCCATTTTGAATATTTTCCCCCCAACAATTGATGTGATAAGATATAAGTCATGGGGTTCCAATCCAAAATGATAGTGTTTTTTCATAACAAGATATAATGTCGAAATCTTTGGACAGCTTGAACAGTTGCCAAGGCAATCTTTTCTACGTATGAGTACTTAACTTTCGTATTATTGAGATTACGACTCAAATAATAGATCATATGTTCAATTCCATCTTATACTTGGACTAATACCATAACAATATTCTTTTCGGCCGCGACGATAAATAGGATATATTAATTTTGATAATTAGGAGGATACATTAATGACGCTTGGACAAGAGTGTCCTTGACAGTATCAAAAGAAGCTTGCGTAACTTGGTCCCAATGGAAGGGAACCCCATTTTTCAATAGTCGAGTAAATCCTTTAGCCATTTCGGCATAATTTGGAATGAACCTCCTTAGGAAGTTGGCCTTTCCTTGAATTTTTTGTATCTGAAGTAAATTTGAGGGCGTAGGTAAATCAAGAATTGCCTGAACCTTCAATGGGTCTATTCGAATTCCTTCTTTTGAGACTATGAATCCAAGAAATCGACCAGAACAAACACAAAACACACATTTATGTGGATTGAGGTGTATTTTGTAGTGTTGACAGTGTAAGAAAGTGGCTCTTAAATGCATCAGGTGATCGATCCGATTTCATGAATGCGCTGGTAAGTCATCTAGATATGGTTGAACAATGCTCTTGATGTCATTGAAAGCATAATCCATTGCTCTCTGAAAGTTTCCCAATGTTCTTTAAATGAAACACAATTTTCTTGTAAGAAAATGTGCCCCAGGGATAAATGAATGTTGTCTTATGTTGATCATCTGGGCAGATATTGATTTGATTATAGCCAGAAAATCCATCCATGAATGAAAAGATTTCACATCCAGCATAATCGTCAATAATCTAGTTGATAAAGGGAGTAGGATAGTTGTCTTTTGGACAAGCCATATTGACATCCCGATAATTGACGCATACTCTAATGGTTCCTTATTTTTTCATAACACGAACAAAATTGGAAACCCACTCAGTCAATGGAATAGGGTAAATGAAACCAACACGCAAAATTTTTTCAACTTCTACTTTGATGGAAGCGACTTTCTTTGGATGAACAGGACGAAGCCGTTGTCTCACTGGTTTGACATCAGGATACATATTGATAGTATGTTCAACTATACTAGCATCTATGCCTAGCATTACCTCGTAAGACCAAGAAAATACATCACAAAATTCACGAAATAAAGAGCGATATAATTCAAGTTCTGATGGAGAACAAGATACACCAACATGAATATTTTCTGCAATGCCAGCTTTCGTCAAAATATCGATAGAAATGATTTCTTCAATATTTGATAAATTTATCTCAGAATCAATTGCATTAATTGGTAAAGAATTTGAAAAGAAATTTTTGATGGATGGGTGATATAGTTCAATTAGATTGTATTTTTCATAATCAAGAAGATGGGAACGATGATGATAATCTTCCCATGGTTCTCCTTCTGACATCATAGCTTCCAAAAATTTTTCATCTGTCAAAATCATTGAGGAAAATGGATCAGATGGAGTACCAAAATGTAAGGAATGATCAACCCAAACACTTAGCGACGCTGATTTCATATTTTCCACCCAAGCCAGATAGATTGATTGCTATGCCAGCTCAATAGGGCTGGGCAGTAAAAATTCATCCAACGTAGAAATTTTAGAAGCACCTGTACTCTCCCTTAAGCCAGATAGAGTGGAAGAGATCATGTTGCAGGTCTCTATAATTTCAATTTCTGCCAACGTCACAGGCGACGGTAATGAAAAGGTTCCCATAAGAGTGGAATCCTTTAAGAGTCCTACACCAATGTTCTAAATTTCTATTTGGGGTATGTGAACAAACGGAACGCTTCCAGTTACCTACGAAGTGGAGGCAAAGAAGGATAGTTGATTAATGACTGTGATTGTACCTTTATGTGGAAAGGAAATCATTCTAAAGTATGTAGAAACAATTTTAGTCATCGCATATATCCATGGCCTTCCAGGTAAAATATTATAGTCTAGGGGTTCGTCAACAACCTCGACATCAACATTCACTGTTTTGCACCCTAGTTCAACATGCAGGTTATTGATAATACCACAAGGTTTATATGTTCTTCCATCGAAAGACTTAAATGTCATTGATGATTGTGATAAGTGTGGCAAGCCAAGTGACTTCCAGCAATTTAAAGACATAATACATGTAGATGCTCCCTCATCAATAATAGTGCGATGAACAAGGTGATTGAGAACATTTACTTGTATGGAGAATGCTAATTCTTCTGGTAATTGTGGCACATAGCTCGTATGATTAAAGACGACAAGATTAGAATTAGTTGGATCAATTCCACTGATGGCCGACAATAAAGCCTGTTTTTGGGTGGGACAATTTTGTAATACCTCAAGAGTAGACATAACTAAAGGGGATTGAGCCAAATATTCAACTATATTATAATTTTGTGCAGCTTTTGCTCAAGGATTATATGTCGATTTATGAATTACTCCCTTTAGTGGCTTAATTGTCAATTCAGGAATAACAGTAGGCGGTACTGATTCTGTAGACGGATTCGTTGTCTAGGTAGTAGGTTGATCAGTGGCCTGACTACCATAATATTTATTACGCATTGACACCAAAATATTTGTTGAAGGTTTTGTGGCGGATAACATCAACACTTGGGAATTAGGAGCTGGATTCGTAGCAACCAAACTAGTGTCCGGATTTGGAAATGGGTCTATCAACACAGTTGACGCATGAGAAGACTTGATGATTTTTGAGACTTTAGCGTGGCGAGGAAAATCCGTAAAAAATGCTCCTCATTATAGATTATGCATGGATAACGAGGCTTCCGAGATCCAGACGTTTGATCAGATGATATTTCTCATAGGTTAGAAGTTTGCTTTTTCTTTGATTTCCCCTTTTTCTTACTTCCTGGTTGCTTGTCACCTTTTCCTTTGCCAAATGACACAACATTAATTTTGGAAGTAAGAGCAGGATCAGATGCAGTAGTGTGGTGTGTGCATGCCGATCCTATCAAGCCATCTCTGGCATGAGAGTCCTTTATTTGAGGAGGAACATTGAAATTAGATCTTAGTGCATTAGGAATTTTTTCATAGAGTGTGCCAGATTGAGTGTAAATCAAGTCTAAATATTGTGCACGAGTGATAGCTTGCTCTTCTGTGATGATGCCTCTCTTAACCACATCCTCAGTTATAGATGGTAACAAGGACTTAATGAACCATTCAACAAGGAGCTAATCCGAAACAAATGTCTTAACCATTCGTCGACGTCGACGCCACTCATGAATATGATCAGAAATGTGAGTAGCATTAGTCTGTTTTAAGTTGGTCAATAGTTCCTTTCCAGTTTCATATTTGATAAGTAATTGGAAATGGGTCAAAAAGACAGTAGCTAGGGTAGTGAAATCGTCAAAAGAAGCTCTAGGTAACTCAATGGACCATTTTGCAGTCGGACCTGTGAGCGTATGCTGGAAAAGACTCACTTGAACATAATCATCATTTAGGGAGTTTGATGAACACCATAAATGATAATTCATGACATGAGTCGACGAAAATTCTCTAGAGTTTCCATTGAACTTGGGAATATCCAAGGGTAATTTATGTGGTATCATCAGCCACCAAGGAGCATAGTTGATTGGATCATTGGTTAACCGATTTAAATTTGGTAATTCTAAAGTTGCAACAAAATGAAGTTGTCTATTAAGGTCAGGTTGAGCATATCCAATATAAGATGGAATTGCTTGAGAAACAGGCCTTTGAGCACTAGCATAAGGAATCTGCTGCTGATAACTGAGATAGGGGTTGTTTTGCATAGAAAACGCTTAAGGATTCTATTGACCAAAACCTGGATATGATACTTGTTGAAATGAAGTTTGAGGCATTTGCACCTGAGGTTACCAAGGGGTCTGTCCACCAATGTTATAACCCAAGTTAGGATAACTTGGATTCAGTTGATATGTATAACCAGGTTGCGGTTGTGACGTCCCATCAAATGGTAGACCAACTTGTGAATAAATGATTTCTAATACAAGTTGTAAATTAACCAAAGGATTTGGAGGCTGTGGACCCAATATTTGATAGTATTGAGTTGAAGGACCCGTTTGATAAGGTTGATGTACAAAATTTTGATTGTGTAACAGTGGTAGGGAAGTATTGATAAACGGTAATGAAGTGGGTGTAACAGATTGAAATAGTTGATACAAATGTAGAACCATTTGTGGTTGGATAGGCAGAGTGGGCTGCCATTGACAAGCTTTCATGTCAACATTAGATTGACCAAAATGTGACGGAGTACTGTCATGTTGGGTAACGAAAGGTTGCTCGCCATCATGGGGAGGATAATAATATGGAAAATATTGTTCTCTGAATGTTGGGAGTCCAGTTGATATGGTACTTGAAGGAATTTACCAAGAAGGACCAGCTTGATATCGCCCTGATGATGTATATAATGAATCAAGCCGTTTAGTACTAATGATAGGATTACCAGTTAAAATACTAGATGATAACATTGGTAAAGACCATGGTCTTTAAGATGCACCAAAGAAAGTGCTAGATAATGATTTGTAACCTGATGGGACAAAAGGGCCACCATGAAAATATGACTCTCTGATGTTGTGAAAATCGACGGGGTAGCGAGGGCAGGAGCTGACGTAATTGGAACAGCAAGCCCAACCGAAGATGTTGGTTCAGACATGGTTGTTTGACTAAATTTATATCCTTTAAAATTGATGGGAGATTGAATGGGAACAGGATCGACAAAAGCAGATGGAAATGATTGAGGAAAATACTCATACAGGTAAAGGTCCCCCCCAAAATTGGTTGGATTTAAAGGCGTATCGTCTTGTGGTATTTATTCAATCACAATTAAACCAGGTGGAAGTATTTCACCATCAGGCCCAATGTATATTTCAGGTGGTTGACTGTGTGATATATGAGATTCAATGGCTACAGAAATTTGTGGGATCACCAAGGTAGGAACAACTTCCGGTTGTTCGACTTCTAGATTCAGATGTTCTCAAAAAGAAGAGACAGGATCTAAATCAATTTTTGGTTGAACAGTGTCGGGTCCAAGAGGTATGGTCTCACTGAATGGATGGATTGTGACCACAGGTAGCTGTGAAGACTCCGTTTCGACAACAGTAGATGAATCGGGATGTGTAGAAACAACTTGAGCTAACTCTCGTTTATGAGAAAATGATATTTCACCAAAGGTACGGATGGTACTTGATTTGGAAGATCGTGATCACCTTCGCCTACCAGAAGTAAATTCTGGTGGTAAAGGTGGTTTTAACGCTAGTCTATGAAAATGATAGGGAAAATGATTTTGTTCTTCGACGATTACTGATTTATTTTAACCAAAAACAAGTAAACAAAATAAAAGGGTAATGCTAGGCAAAAGGGTTTACCAAGAAACTATGAACTGCATAATACCTCCTGGCGAACCAATAAGTGCGGGCAAGTAATCTCCCTGAATGTTGTGTTTGGTGTATCACAATTTACAAGGCAGCCGACTCGGTTCACTATGGATGGATAACACCTAAAAGTTGTCCTCCCAAATATACCCGAAGGTACATGGAGGCCCAAGTACATAGTAGCGTTGTCTGATGCGAAACTGCACAGTGAGAGCACCCCTTTATACTTATCGTACTGTAACACTGCCCAATATACTCGAAAGTACTTGGACAAGCTACGATATACTTACGAACATGGAGTGAGGTATCACACTCGGAGTGTATCACAAAAAATTTAATGATAGCTACTATGTTTTATGATGTCGGAACATGTCTCTAGCCTAGACCTTCTAAATTTTATCATTATGGTTCCAATGATTTGTTAGGTAAATTGAGATTAATTTTATGTTGATCTTTCTTAAAAATTTGCCTTTCAAAGGTTCACCGCGATGATGTGTAGGAAATTTCTATAATGCAAACTAAGAATGATAAACAATCTTTCACTTTCAGTTTCTTCAATGAAAAACCTAGCTACTAAGGGGAAAGAGCAAATAGTTTGTGAGCAAACAAGTCAATAAGCACAAACTAAATGTAGATTTCCTAATTGTTCCTTTTGCAAACACAAAAAAATTCTACATGCAAATGCAAGTTTTTCTTTCTAGTTTCTTTAATGTTATGAATGCAGAAAAGAAACTAAGTGCACTAAATCAACAATTCTAATTCTTTTTTACTTTCTAGAAATGAAGAATAAAAATAACAATTTCTCTTTTGAAGGAAAAATGAGTACTTTAACAACAATTTCTCCTATCAAGGAAATGAAGAATTTACGACAATTTCCTATTTCGAAAGCAAAAGAGATCTAATGCGACAATAAAAAATACTTTGACATGAACTTGTTAATGATAAAGAAAAACGTTCTAAACAAACATTGAAAAAATTTTCATTCAAGGGAGGAAGAAGTATATAGAGTCACTGGTCAATATGAGGATCAAAATTTCCAAAACACAACTGAAAACAAGCTGAATCAAATTTCAAAGGAAAATTCAAATGAATCTAGATGATTTCAGGAGGAAATTCAGTCTCTAAGGGGAGACAGTGCTTTGCAACACAGGCCTGAAAGGGAGACAGTGTTATGCAAAGCACTGTGTCCTGTCGAAGGGTGCGTTGGGCGCAGTGTATAAGGAAAAATACTACTGTTCAACACACTCATTTTGAAAATTTGGCTTTTAAAAAGCTTAATATTTGTGAGTAACAACTACTAGGTGGATAAACAAAGAAAATCAGAGGCTTAAATACCTATAACTAAGGGAAATTCTCCCCAGTGGAGTCACCAATTTGTTGGGCCAGAATTGTGAATTACAGATAAAACACGCTTCCCTAGACAGGTGCTAGTCTAGAACAACAGATTAAAGACTATACGACTATTTCTCCTAACTAAGAATAGACACACATAACAGATTAGAAGCTTACTTGTGATCCAAGTGCTTCTAAATGGTTCCTTCTGTCTCTCCCGTTGTAGCTTCAAATTCAAGCGGTTTGTGTGCGAAATGCTTCTTGCAAGAAAGAAAACTAAAACAACAGAATATAGAAATAATACAGATGTCTATTCATGTAAGTTAGCTAAATCAGTAAAGCATAAACCATATACATCAACCAAGATCTTGCAATATGGAAAATCAAAGACAATACAGATGCATATAGGGAAAAATAAGTTGTACTCTTTATTGATGATAGAAGGAGAGGTTACAACCTAGTGACTGATTTGAAGTGACCTTCTAGCAACATTCCTAAGCCTCATCACAGTATACATATATCCAGCAGTTGTTACACAAATCTTGTTCTCAATTGAAAATTCGCCAACATTTCTCTACTCAAATTCTTCCTTCTCAAGCACTTAGAACTGTGCTCAATTTATAGAGGAGCTGAAGGTTTTTTTGACTTTCCAGTAATATGCAAGACATGTTCCCAATCATGTAGATGTCAAATGGACACTTGGATTTGAAGCTTGATACATGTGAACTCTTCTAGAAGGCACTAGCCAAGTGGAGACTCCGGAACAATGAGAATTTCGCTCCCAATGTGACCAACGCACTCATAGATGTCGGGAAGTGCTTGCAGAGTAGCCTTGCATGGGGTTAATTGCATAAGAAACGTACTTAGCCCCTTTAGAGGCGATGTGAATGAGCTCTCATATGATATATAATAAACTTCAAACCTTGGAAACATTTTCTTGATGAAAGTCATGCTTGACTTGTCTTGTTCTTGTCTTAGAGCATGTAGCAACTTGAAATGATAGGGAATGATTGACCCTTAATCATTGGTCCTGGAGATGATGCCCAATAAACCAGGTCATTGGGAATGATGCGAAAATTTACCTATAACAAAGTGGAATAGGCGAGTGGCCACCAATATCCACTTGGATCATCTAAGATCCTTGAAACCTTAATGTTTTAATTTGTTGTTGTTTGTAGGACCTATGACTCTACCTCAGATGAACAGAAGCTGAAGCTGTTTCCATCTACCCTCAAATATGCAGCCTTGTGTTCATTTATGGGTTTACTTGGAGGAAGCATCACTATTGGGGCCAAAATGAAACAAGCCTTCAATGAAAAGTACAAGGATTATTTTAGGTACACAGAAACAAAAGAGGAAATATTTAGGATCACCCTAGGACTAGATGAATCCTTAGAGGAGTATGAGGAAAAATTGCAACTCAATTATAGGAGGGCTAACTTTACTCTTGACCATAAGCTATTGAAGCTAGTTCTTCTTAGAGGGATTAGGGAGGATGTAATCGAAACCCTCAACATGTTGTATGGAGGAGACATCTACCATTTTACTCATGATGATATCAAAAGTGTATTTAGGAATTTATCTAGTGATGTTAGGAAAAAGGGTAGGTATAAACAAGGTTTGGTTAGTTCATCGCCCGCTACATCAACCAACGAACATGATATATAAATTATGTTGGAGTATTTTAAGAGTAAAAGGTTGCATACCTTTTCCCTACATATGGATACTATGCAAATTAAAAGAAATCAAGAGGAAGCAGTAAGGTCACTAGATATATTTTTCCCTAGATGCACTAAGAGACATCGTAAAAATGAGTGCCCACAAAATTCCACAGAATTCTTCTTTGTCGGTGAGAAAAACCATGCAAGAGAAAAATTTCCTTCTCTACCAGGTCTAAATGTTGTATACCAAGGGGAAAAAGTTGGTACATAGAAACTCTGCTCCATTAACAAAATTAGGCCTCAAGGCCCTCAACCATATCAATAGGGCATGCAGGGTGCACACTATTCTCATTATCCTTCCACTCATCCATCATGGCCCACACCTCCTCCTTTCCTTATACTCCTCAATATCCTCCTCATCCTATTAAACCACTATTCAGCCCATATTGTAATATTGCCCATTTTCCACAAGATAATTGGAATATTAGAGTTATTAAGTTTGCATAATTAATTAAGTAAATAAGAGGGTGGAGGGACCCATAAATCCCATAGATAAATAAAATCCACTTTTGATGCGTGTTTGTGGATATTTTAGATGTAGATCTACATTATGGAGTAGTGGAGAATCTTCTTAAATGAAGGAAGAGTGGAGAGCATGGATCTTAAATGTAAAATCAGGAGTAGGAGAAGTAGTGCATCAAATGCACACATGATGGAGAGAGTGAGAATGAAATGCAGACATGATGGAGATCATGGAGAGACAATGCAGTCTTCATGGAGGCTAGTGGCCACATAGGCAGCACAATTATGAGGTGGGCCTAGGGTATGGAAGGATCATAATATATATAATGAAAATGAAGGCACAATAGAAGGTAGAATTTTTATTATTACTTCTGATTTGTTTAGATCTAGATTTGTTGGTTGACATTTCTATGCACAATTATGTTGTTTAGCTAAGTCTGCAATGATGTTTAGCACAGGGTGTTTCCGAGTAGAAATTCCACCCTTACCCATGGGGACTTTGAGTGCCTACTCTAGGAAGGTTTCTATTGAGCTTTATTCATCATCAGACATTGGTTCCATCTTGAGCCACAATCATATGTGCTTCCAGCTGCAGGAATAGCACAATTCAGAGCATATACGTCCGGCGCAAGAATATCTCTGATTGTTTCTTGACCATGCCAAAGCTCGTTTAAGCATTTTAAGTGTTTTAAGAGGATATAGGGTTTTTGTGAGCTTGACTTCATATTGGAATTGATATTCACCATGAACGGACTTGACAAATGTATGAATATCTAACACATTGTTCGGAAAAGGCAGATCGCAAGAAAATGGTGAAAAATTTCCAACACCAGGAAGGTTGCGCAGGCTCTGGCCTGCAAGCTAATTTCCCCATGATCTTGCCGAGTCAGTTACGTTTCTAACGACACTAATAGATGTGGGGGTGTTTTAAGACAATATTTAAGACAATTTTACAGTGAATTGTCTTAATTAGAGACAAAAATAAAATTGTGTATCATCTTAAATATTGTCTTTAAGCGGGTGTCTCAAAATTAGTGTCTCAACAATTACTGTCTCAAACAATTGTCTCTATAAAGACAATATAGAACACATATTATTATTGTCTCTATAAAGACATAGGCATTATTGTCTTTTAGAGACAATTTCATTTGTCTACAATTTGTCTCTGTAGAGACACATTCATTTTTGTCTTTGTAGAGACAATAACATTTGTATCTTTATGGACAACAGCTGAGATCAAAAATGTATTGTCTCTATAGAGACTGTATGTCCATAATTCAAACTATTGTCTCTCTAGAGACGATATGAAAAAATATTTAAAAAAAATAAACAAATCATTTTAAATGTTATTTTAAGGTGGTTTCAACATTTCAAGTTCCCAAATAGTGATTTTAATTACCTTAAAATCTGTTTTTTATGGAAAGAAAAAATAAATTCCATTTTTTTAAAGCTAACAACAATCATTTTAAATCTAAGTGAATAAACAATTTCCCAAAACCTAACAATTCTGGAAAGCAACCTTGAAAATAATAAGGCATCACACTTATATTCGCTGAAAATAAATTCACGCCATTGAATTTGAACATGCAAGATCCTCATAATTTGGAACTGCATTTCATGACTATCATGAGGTAAAAGAAAAATGTACAATATTTCTCCCACTTACAAAGAGAGTTTAATCTCTGACATATAAATCGAAAAGGTTGAATCACATTAAATGCTGGAAAAATAAATTCATATCTACTGGTTAGCTCCACCATTTCAACACCTTTGTATAATTGGAATTGGATCCCTTGATAACAAAAAATAGAAAAAATGTATATGCATCCGAATGTAAAATTGATTGCCCAATTTACACTTAATTTTAGTGCTGTCATAACACAGATCTGTGTTAAATATCAGCCTCGAATCAGTTAAATATCAGAGATCGGAACTAGCAGCTCCCAAATTGCTACCATAGAGTTTTGCTGCAAATCAAAGCCTACAACTCCTTAAAAATATATTTATAAGGAAAGAAAGTAAAACAAGAGTAGTTTCATAACTCGCTCCAATTCCCGTTGTTTCCGTGGAGTATGTTTGTGATAATGCTTCCATACTGACTGTTATCTTAAAAATTGTCTTAAAACACCCCCACATGTAGTAGTGACAATTGCCAGGGAGGTCTTGAATTATTCATTCCGATGGCTGCCTCTTGTAATTCATCGGAATTGAGTTCTCCACTAAACTGTCTGCTTAAACATCCATGATGGCCCAAACTCCTGCGTCAATCTGCTGGAAGAACCTTAAGATATAGAATTCTCTAACTAGACCAAGCAGTGAGAGAACATGGTGTAGCTCCATATTCATCTGTTATGACATGACATTCAATATTTCTAATGAGGTTCAATATTTCGATAAAGAAATTAGTATAATTCACTTCACAAATATAAAATCAGTCCTAGTAAGCTTTAGAAAAGTAAAAAAAAGATAACACACCAGTTGGAGTTGGCCGTTCATGGTACCCCCACTTCATCGCATAAGACCTCCAAGGTTGTGGCTCTGGAAACAATTGATGAGAACATTTTGGAACAACGGTTCTGAATTGTATACGAAAGTTTAGTTAATTAGTTCAACAATGTGTACAGTAGCAATAGTTAGAAACTACCAATGAAGTAGGCAAGAAGATGAAATGGTGGTTGTTTGCTTACATACTGAATTCATAAATATCTCATAGATCAGAACTGGAAACAATCAGATCACAATACTTTAGAAACACACAAGAATTTAAAGTCCCTATATTTTCCTGTGAGATTTGAATATTTACTTTTACAAGTTAACCATGATTCAGACAATTAGAATTTCACATCTATCCTATTACATAAAGTATCTCTAGAGTGTGGTCAAAGGCCAGCAGAATTATAGAAAGGATATATATCATAACGCACTATGTAGCTTTGACTCCAGTATTGAAATCGAACATATTCAGGATAAGATTTGAATATTTTATTGGTCAAGAATGATAGACATGTTGTGTAGTCATGAGTATGATATATTAGGTGACTATAGGTGACACTGTTTTTTGGGATGAGGAGAATGTAGGAATCAAGCCATGACCAATGATGATAGAACAACCACCATGTGCTGAAGGAAGGGGTCTTCCCATCCCCTTTACTTAGAAGGTATCATTATTAAAAATAAAAATAAAACTGATTTAATTAGAAGAAAAAATTGATTTTGTACAATATGCAGTCATGAGTAGGATATATTAGGTGACTGTAGGTGACATTGTTTTTTCGCATGAGGAGAATGTAGGAATCAAGCCGTGGCCAATGATGATAGAACAACCACCATGTGTTGAAGGAAGGGGTCTTTTCATCCCCTTTGTTTTTTTAATGTGATTTAATTCACATACATTTTTTGTTTAATGACTTTGAAGAAACTTTAAGTCAAGCAGGGTATGAGATCATGATATAAGATCAAAAGGATTAGCTCATTTTATACAAGAAGAATGATCCAACAATAGTGTTTCTCATTCAACAAGATTTTGGTAACAACATTCCTCCCAAGATTACAACAACAACCAAGTCCAAATAAACTTGGAATTTTTTGGATATGGCATATAGTGAAAGGGGGAGCAACATTGATCCACAGTGTATTGAAGTTGTTGTGATGGGAGAACTAAAAGATTTTGATATCATAAAAGTAATTGCAGAAGCTGTGAAAGAGTCTGCATAAGGAAAGGAATATAGACAAGACAAGGAGACTACAATTGTCCTAAACAATATAGTTGAAGAAATTTTAGAATAAAAAATTGATTTTGTACAATATGCAGTCATGAGTAGGATATATTAGGTGAATGTAGGTGACACTATTTGTTGGGATGAGGAGAATGTAGGAATCAAGTCGTGTCCAATGATGATAGAACAACCACCATGTGCTGAAGGAAGGGGTCTTCCCATCCCCTTTACTTAGAAGGTACCATTATTAAAAATAAAAATAAAAATGATTTAATTAGAAGAAAAAATTGATTTTGTACAATATGCAGACATGAGTAGGATATATTAGGTGACTGTAGGTGACACTGTTTGTTGGGATGAGAAGAATGTAGGAATCAAGCCATGGCCAATGATGATAGAACAACCACCATGTGCTGAACATCTTTTATGTAGATACACATGTCAAGGATGAAATTAAAATTTCCTTTGCAACAACAACAACAGGTGAGAAGAATCTTGTACTAAAAGTTGAATTTGATTATGAACCTAAATCAACATTTCTTGAGGAGGCTTACAAGGTCAAAGTCTGTTGAAGTTTAAAGTGAATATTGAAAAGCTATCATAACTACAACAGAAGACGAAACAAAGTAATGAAGGAAACCGTAAGAGTTATTGAAGCTTTTGCGACAATGGAAGAAGATATGAAAGAAAATGAATATATGATTTTCAATCTTGCAGAGGTTGAAAAATATGTTCAATTAATAGTAATTGAAGTGCATGCATATGCAGAAGAAGAATTAGATAAAGAAAACAAAGAAAAATTATATAGAATATAAAGCTTGGAGAAAAAGGAAGAAAAATCCTATGCAACATAGAGTTAGGGACAACCTGAACCAACCTGTAGAATTAAAATCAACATTTTAATTGATCTCAAGTGTCGAAGGCCTAGCTAAGACTTAGACCAACAAGAAATCATGGTTTTAATTAAGGGCAAGTGTTGGAATATGTTAATTCCTCCTAGCTATCATATAGTTTCTAGAAGAGTGTAAAATTAGGAAGAGTTAGTCATTCATGTGTGAGCTAATATTATCATATTTATTATTAGCATTCTAAAGGTATGGGGGGGGGGGTGGTGGGTTGGAATGTGTTAATTACTCATGGTTATCATTTAGTTTCTAGAAGAGTGTAAAGTTAGGAACAGTTAGTCATGTATGTGTGAGCTAATATAATTTTCATATCTATTATTAGAATTCTAAAGATATTTCTATAGGATTCTCCATAATAGTTTTGAGTCTAATTAATCAATGTATCCCGAATCAATTCAATGAACTCGAATTAGAGAGATGCATCTCTATTACTGGATATAGGAAAATATGGCAGGCTTTGACTGGAATAGTTGCTATAAATGCTGTCTTTTTCTAATATATTTTGACAGTCTACAGGATTTCTATATTTTTCTTCAATTTCGTGGTATCCAAAATATGCCTTGTAGGAACTGGAAAAGATGGATTTTATTGACATAAACAAAGATGTAATAGTCTTTTAGCAATATTTGTGTTCACTATTTTTGTTTGAGAATTTATTTAGAAAATGAAGGATGACATAACAGAAAAGTTAACAAATCTGTGATATATGTACTATATTATCTTTTCTTCTTAAAAAAAATAAAACCTTTTCCAAAATGAATGTATGAAACTGTTTAGTTTTAATGAATGTATGAAACTGTTAAATTCTGAAAATTCCCTTCAATCCCTTCAATATTAATATTTCAAACATAAATTGTGTTTGAATGATAGTGTATACAAACCTCAATTCTTAATCTCACGTTCTCAACCCGCATTTGTCGCTCTTCCAAAGGCATCTCCACGAGAATCGCAGGTCCTCCAAAATTGTAAGTTGTAACAGCTGTTGTTCATCATTGCTTCTTTAAGAGATCAATTTTCCATTAGAAGTCTTTCGTGCTCCCCTCTCAATCCTGATTTTAAAAATTTCTGTTGTACAAATTAGAAAAACTCAAGTTTAAAAATATGTTGCCATACTACAATTAGCTCCAAATAAGCAATATATATTTTCCCGAGACAAGTTCCATCCAACCTAGATAGTACAAATAATTTTCCTCATATTTTTTTTTAAAATATTGTAGATTATTATTATCTTTCAAAATAGTAAAAAAATATGTTACACAAGATCCAAAAAGCAAAAGGATGTTCTGTTGACAGAGGATTATCCACATATATTCTAGTTTTCTTACATTTGGGAGAGGAAGGGAATCAAGCTTGGTCTGATTCTTGTCCAAATCTGGGTGCTGCTGCACATTGTCTCTAGATAATTTATATTTAGAATTGGCCACCATATGACTTGAGCTGCTCAAATTATGTCCCTGCTCCCTAAAAACCTGAATTTCAGTATTCCTTTCCAATTCCCCCCTCTCTTTCTTTGTTTTTGGCTCACAGAAAGCACTGATATCCCTCACCAGATTCATCGGCTGAGCTAATTGCTTTATTTTATTGGGTTTCCACCAGCATCATAATAATCATCATATCCATCGTTCTTAGACTTTTCAGCTGCATGAGGGTCTACATCGATAGAAAAGAATGTCATGAATGATCACAATTCAAAAATCATAACAAATAACTTAATAGCCACAAAATAGAGTATGCATTATGGAATCAAGCCACAAAAATATTAAGAATCTGGAAGGAAAGAGTAACTTACTCCCATTATCATCCATGACATCGAAGATCTTTATTTCCAAGAACATAAAACAAGCAGAAAACAATTTATTCACAACAAGCTCATAATCAGAGTATAGATACCAAAATTAGAAACTGCAATCACATATCAATTTCTTACAAAGACTAACCATTATCGCCTTTTCATATTCAGGGTTTGTCTCTTCCTCAATGTTCTGGAAGCTGAGATATCAGTTGGTCATGGAACAAACCAAATTTCTTCCATGACTAATCGATATGATATATCTTAGCTTCAAGCACGTTGAGGAAGATACCAAACTCTACACATATTTGAAGACTACATGAGATATTTCTATTGAAGTCGTTTGGGTCAACAGAAAGGCCCACTCATCAAGTGGGGGTGAAGGGAGTTCATTTTCATCATTTGCAATTGCAGGTGAAATAGAATCTGGCAAGGTAACTGCAACATGCAAAATAATCTATATGAAAAAAACAAAATATTTAAAAACAAAAGAGTTGGTAGTAGAACATAGGGCAAACTTAGGTAACTGCACTGGCACAATACCATACCTGCACTTGCAGCTACAACAATATTTTTAGTGGTCTTCATCCATTCATTTGAAATATTTTTCCAACCACTGAAGTACATCATACCGAAGTAGTAAGCACATTTACGCCTTTTAGTGTTCATTTAGGTAGGTCTAAGTCAAATTAAATAAACCAGAGTCAAAGCCATAAATCCATAAAGAATTTGCTGAGACTAAAACTACATTTCTGCATAACCAATTCTTGGATTTCACCATTAGATTATACATGCCTTCAACATTGAACCAGAAGGTTTTGGCTTAAAATACCAGATAAGTCTCTTCACCATATACCGAATTTATTTTGAATTGTGCTTCCGCAAGTGATTAACTTGTTTCCCTATCTGAGTTTCCTAAATGGAACACACCATTGCAAAACATGTTGATTATTGAACAAATTGGAAGAGGGGTGTTTGACTTCAAATGACACATAAAAGAACACCTCCAAACCCAAAAGAGAGAGAATGTTGTTTAACTCTGTTTGTCTATGATTGAAAAAGCACACCTTGAGGGTTTCCACTATGAGTTGAATCAATTCCAATCTTCTCAAGCACTCATACAACTCAGTAACAGGCTGCAACACAAAAGAGGATTGACTATGGAGAGAGACAAATAAACACACCCATCGAAGGAATATTGCTTGCAAGAACTGACTCAATAAAACTATCATATATTTAACTTATAAGAAACACTACTGTATATGGGTTCACAATAATGTCTCTGATCTTGAAGACCTCTTTGAGAGCTAGGGATCCATCCTCAATTTCTTTGCTGAGGGCTCTGGCCTCATCATAGCTATAATCGTTAATCCTAATGCCATCTGTCTCACCAATGTCGTTGTTTTCCTTGTCACTTTTTTTGTCATAGCAACCCGTGATACCCTCCTCTGCATCCTCATCATCAATAATTTCATCATGGTGTTTAGCCAAAGTAACAGAAGTACAGTCACAACACTTGACAAACCTATTTACATTTTTCTATGTTTTCAAAGGTTTCACTATTCCAATATGTCCATAAAAAAATTTTCTTACACATATTTCTCTTGACTACACTTCTACAGTCAAATATCTACCATAAATTCTACAACCCCCTCGAAAAAAAATAAGAGAAAAATTGCAATACATTGATTCAAACATTGAAAATTAAAAAGCACCAGAGGGCCCAACTTCTATGGCTACACCCAGGTTCTCTTTTGCCACTTGGGAAGTATTTTCTCCTTGCGTTGCTGGAACTCAAAACTCAGTAGTTTGCAGACCTTTACCAACTTTCTAGTCTTAAACACTTGATCTTAGGCTCAGTAAATCCATCCGATTAACGTTGACCTGCAAAACTAATAACTCTACTTCCATGTTTGCCATCTTCTTATCCATCTTGCTCTACAACCATTCACACCACTTTTTCAGCCACTAAAAACTATTTCCAAATTTACAGGAAATAATTAGAAACTTGATAGGATTAAATCCGCAAATCACATTGTTCTGAATCATTGCAATAATGGAAAATTTAATAATAATAAAATACGATAATTCTACCTTTCCCCATAAAAATTATTCATGATTATAAATCATTTGATTATATATATACATATCTTGGAGGAGAAATATACATATTCTAATTCATCCACATTTTCAACAACAAAGCTTGAAGTCTCTTTTTTTAACTCAAAAATAAAATTATACTTTTCATTAATATATAAAAAAATTATATTATCTATATGCATTATAATGCTTTAAAAATAGGCTAAAAAAACCATCAAGAGAAAATCAAAATTTAGTGTTCACTTAGGTAGGTATAAGTTAGATTAAATAAACCAGAATTAAAGCCATAAATCCATAAAGAAGTTGTTGTGACTAAAACTACAGTTCCGTATAACCAATTCTTGGATTTCACCATTAGATTATCCATGATTTCAACATTGAACCAGAAGGTTTTGGCTTAAAATACTGGATAAGTATCTTCACCATATACCGAATTTATTTTGAATTGTGTTTCCACAACTGATTAAATTGTTTCCCTATCTAATTTTCCTAAATGGAACACACCATTGCAAAACATGTTGATTATTGAAAAAATTGGAAGAGGGGTGTTTGACTTCAAATGACACGTAAAAGAACACCTCCAAACCCAAAAGAGAGAGAACTTTGTTTAACTCTGTTTGTCTATGACTGAAAAAGCATACCTTGAGGGTTTCCACTATGATTTGAATCAATGCCAATCTTCTCAAGCACTCATACAACTCAGTAACAGGCTGCAACACAAAAGAGGATTGACCATGGAGAGAGACAAATAAACACACCCATCAAAGGAATATTGCTTGCGAGAATTGACTCAATAAAACTATCAGATATTTAACTTATAAGAAACACTACCGCATATGGGTTCGCAATAATGTCTCTGATCTTGAAGACCTCTTTGAGAGTTGGGGATCCATCCTCAATTTCTTTGCTGAGGGCTCTAGCCTCATCATAGCTGTAATCGTTAGTCCTAATCCCATATGTCCCACCAATGCCACTGTTTTCCTTGTCACTATTTTTTTCATGGCAACCCATGATACCCTCCTCTGCATCCTCGTCATCAATAATTTCATCATGGGATTTAGCCAAAGTAATAGAAGTACAGTCACAGCACTTGACAAACCCATTTACATTTTCCTATGTTTTCAAAGGTTTCACTATTCCAATAAGTCCATAAAAAAAAATTCTTACACAAATTTCTCTTGACTACACTTCTATAGTCATATATCTACCGTAAATTCTACAACCCCCTCGAAAAAAGAAAAAGAAAACTTGCAATACATTGATTCAAACATTGAAAATTAAAAAGCACCAAAGGGCCCAACTTCTATGGCTACACCTAGGTTCTCTTTTGCCACTAGGGAAGTATTTTCTCCTTGTGTCGTTGTAACTCGAAACTCAGTAGTTTGCAAACATTTACCAACTTCTTAGTCTTAAAAACTTGATCTCAGGCTTAGGAAATCCATACGATTAACTTTGACTTGCAGAACTAATAACTTTGCTTCCATGTTTGCCAACTTCTTCCATCTTGCTCTGCAACCATTCACACCACTTTTTCAGCCACTGGAAATTGTTTCGAAATTTACAGGAAATAATTAGAAACTTGATAGGATTAAATCTGCAAATCACATTGTTCTGAATCATTGCAAAAATGGAAAACTTAAAAATAATAAAATACGATAATTCTACCTTTCTCCATAAAAATTATTCATGATTATAAATCATTTGATTATATATACACATATCTTGGAGGAGAAATATACACATTCCGATTCATCGACATTGTCAACAACAAAGCTTGAAGTCTATTTTTTTTACTCAAAAATAAAATTATACTTTTCATTAATATATAAAAAAATTATATTATGTATATGCATTATAATGCTTTAAAAATAGGCTAAAACAACCATCAAGAGAAAATCAAAATTTAGTGTTCACTTAGGTAGGTCTAAGTTAGATTAAATAAACCAGAATCAAAGCCATAAGGACATAAAGAAGTTGCTGCGACTAAAACTACATTTCTGCATAACCAATTCTTGGATTTCACCATTGGATTATCCATGCTTTCAACATTGAACCATAAGGTTTTGGCTTAAAATGCCAAATAAGTTTCTTCACCATATACCGAATTTCTTTTGAATTGTGCTTCCACAACTGATTAAACTGTTTCCCTATCTAAGTTTCCTGAATGGAACACACCATTGCAAAACATGTTGATTATTGAACAAATTGGAAGAGGGGTGTTTGACTTCAAATGAAACGTAAAAGAACACCTCCAAACCCAAAAGAGAGAGAACTCTATTTAACTCTGTTTGTCTATGAATGAAAAAGCATACCTTGAGGGTTTCCACTGTGAGTTGAATCAATTCCAATCTTCTCAAGAACTCATATAACTCAGTAACAAGATGCAACACAAAGGAGGATTGACTATGGAGAGAGACAAATAAGCATACCCATCAAAGGAATATTTATTGCAACAATTGACTCAATAAAACTATCAGATATTTAACTTATAAGAAACACTACCATATATGGGTTCGCAATAATGTCTCTAATCTTGAAGACCTCTTTGAGAGCTAGGGATCCATCCTCAATTTCTTTGTTGAGGGCTCTGGCCTCATCATAGCTGTAATCACTAATCCTAATCCCATCTATCTCACCAATGCCATTGTTTGCCTTGTCACTGTTTTTGTCATGGAACCCATGATACCCTCCTCTGCATCCTCATCATCAATAATTTCATCATGGGGTTTAGCCAAAGTAACAAAAGTACAGTCACATCACTTGACAAACCTATTTACATTTTTCTATGTTTTCAAAGGTTTCACTATTCCAATACGTCCATAAAAAAAGTTTCTTACACAAATTTCTCTTGACTACACTTCTACAGTCAGATATCTACCGTAAATTCTACAACCCCCTCGAAAAAAATAAGAGAAAACTTACAATACATTGATTCAAACATTGAAAATTAAAAGGGCCCAGAGGGCCCAGCTTCTACGGCTACACCCAGGTTCTCTTTTGCCACTCGGGAAGTATTTTCTCCTTGCGTCGTTGGAACTCGAAACTCGGTAGTTTGCAGACCTCTACCAACTTATTAGTCTTAAAAACTTGATCTCAGGCTCAGTAAATCCATCCAATTAACTTTGACCTGTATAACTAATAACTTTGCTTTCATGTTTTACAACTTCTTATCCATCTTGCTCTGCAACCATTCACACCACTTTTTCAGCCACTAAAAACTGTTTCGAAATTTACAGGAAATAATTAGAAACTTGATAGGATTAAATCTGCAAATCACATTGCTCTGAATCGTTGCAAAAATGTAAAAGTTAAAAATAATAAAATACAATAATTCTACCTTTCTCCATAAAAATTATTCATGATTATAAATCATTTGATTATATATATACATATCTTGGAGGAGAAATATGCATATTCTGATTCATCCACATTGTCAACAACAAAGCTTGAAGTCTCTTTTTTTTACTCAAAAATAAAATTATACTTTTCATTATTAAAAAAAAAAAATTATATTATGTATATGCATTATACTGATTTAAAAATAAGCTAAAACAATCATCAAGAGAAAATCAAAATTCATGATATGTAGAGAAGTTTTTTGGTGTCAAAAATATATCACTAACATCATATATAGATGTAAATATAAATAACAAATACAAAACATATCTTCCTAATCACGTGAGAATTTTATCTCAGTTAACAAAAAAGAAAATCTTATAGTCAGTGAAGTTGCATATCCATCAGCATAATCTCTGTGAAAGACTTGTGATAATATTCAGAGGTGTTTTCATCTATTTTCTCCAGGATCTTTCAAGTGCCAAAAATATGTTTAGCACCTAGTTTAGATAGTTTTTTCCTTGTAAATATGGCAACATGAAATCCTATCAAAAACATGTTCTAACTCTAATATCTCTTCAATAATTGGGTACAATATGTGAATGTGACATCTTGAAATTTCTAGAACCAAAATACAACCACTTAGTATTTG
>JAXQQM020066551.1:0-65152 GCA_034641835.2 Pinus albicaulis | reverse complement strand
AATCTTCCAATGAAATCCATAGCTTCAAAAAATACTTTATGCTATCATGGTATATCTTGACTTTAAAGTACCTCCCAATGATATACTATCCCCATTTTTTATTGCATGTAATATTGCTTCCATTTATTTTCATACGTAGATTTCACCAAATATTTTCTTTGAATTCCTTGCTTTTAAAAGCCAATGGTATCCCTTATTGTGTTAATGTTACATAAATTCCTTGTCCTAGTGCCTCACACTCTACTATGAATGTTTTACCAAAATTAGGTGCAACCAATGTTGGTGTAGAAGACATGGCATCCATTAAAAGAGAGAATGCCAAAGTAGCCTCATCATTCCATATAAATGATATTTTCTTCAAGAGATATGTGAGTGGACTTGAAATGCATGCATAATTCTTAACAAATTACCAATAATATCATGTAAGTCTAAAAAATCTTCTAGGAACCTTGATTTTCTTAGGAATAGGTCATTTTGTAATAGCTTGCATCTTTTGAGGCTCCAACTTCACTCCTTCCTTTAAAACAATATGAACCAAATACTTGAATTCTTATTTCCCAAAAGCACATTTGGATACTTTTACATAAAAATGATTGTTCTCAATAATTTATATAACTTTTCCACATGTTTAGTGTGGTATTCCCATGATTTATTATAAATATGTGTATTATCAAAGAAAACCAACACAAATTTTATAAGATGGGATCAAACAAAATTATTCTTAAGTCGAGCCCGCCGGACTTCAAACGACGATAAACCATAATTCAAACCAAATTCGCGTTCCAAAATAGCCTGCTGACGTCGGCCAATTTTGTGACGCGAAAACCAAATGAATTCCGCCCTAATCTTTTTCGGGTCCGAAGTTGGGCTGGCGTACGGAGGGAGAGTTGTGACACGAATTTCTTATCAAATTCGCCCTAATATTTTTTGGGTCCAGATTTCCACTGCGCGAGCGGCCCAAACAAAGATCCGCTCCAATCAATTTCTGCCACGTGTCCTCAATAAAAACTTGCCCTGCTCCCGGCTGCGGGTGCATTCGATGGCGTTTAAGGCGATGGGACATGGATGTGGCGATTTCATATCAATCGCATTAAGATTTAACGTTGTTCAATTAAGTTCCAAGGTTTGCACATCAAATCGCATTAAATTTTAACACTGTTCAAGATCGGACCTCCACTCCCGTTACTGATTTTGCATGCTCCAATATGATCCGGCCTTCGGCTCTCATTAATGATCATAGATTAATTATGACGAGCGTCCTTCGATTGCATTGCATTGATAAAAGATTGCATTGCATTGATAAAATGGCATTTCGCTATGGTTTTTCAGACGAGTCGGTTGCTGGGTTACACTGCCTGCTCACTGTGACGAGAAGGAGAAGTGGCCAGCTGAACTGCTGCGTAGACCTTGCTGCATATCTGCATTTCTCTCGGTTTGGTCCTTGTATGTCTTTCTATGCTTCTTGGAATTCTGCTTCTCCATCTCCTCTTGTGCCCACTGCTAGTGAGACTGCACCCATGCCTTGCGTGCGTCAAAGGATGCATTGTCATAGGGGGAGCACTAGAGGTCAACTCCTGCGCGCTCCCTCCAGCCCCTCAACGGAGTTGTCTTCCGGCCAGTCCAGTGATTATTATGCAGGTCGCTATCCAAATATTAGGAGTGGGTGGGGTTGGGTTGTAGGATCTTGTCACCATATGGATTCCCCTGCTCCTCGTTTCCTCACCGCTAGTTCACCTTCTCCCACGATGCTTATTGCGCAATTTTCCTTCAATTGCTCTCTCAACCGCCCACGAATTACAGCTTCAGTCACTGTGGTTTTCCACGAGGAGGCCCAAATGGAGGAAGAATGCACCCGTCCGGTGGGTATGAGCTCGAAAAAAGCCGACCAACATTCGAGCCTTCAAGAGGGGGGCCGTGGCATGAATGTAGAGGTAGCACCTAGTGATCCTGGACCTTCCGAAGGATGGTGCCGAATCGTCGAGGAGCCGGAGGAGTAGTTTGGTTAATTTGTTTTTCTTGCTTCGTGGCCCACTTAATTGGGCTGCTTTTAGATTATTTTACTGTGCTGGACCTTTGTAATATTTTTGAATTCTGTAAATTAAACGTTCAAAACTGGTTTCCCCGTATGAGGGCAGTCTTCTTAATTTTTTGATTTTTTGATGACAAATTTGCCATGAGTCTGGGCAATGATTTTGACTTCGGTGTAATTTTATTCCCACTGTTAATAGATTAACTTTACTTAGAAAAAAAAATGTTGCCCTGTTTCTATTTTAAACCTAATTTTGAAATAAAGAGCCATGTTTATATGGTCTACGTATTATACTCTTTCTCTGTATATCTACAGGAACCTTTTTGCTATGAACAGGGTGGATGCTGTAGCAGGCTACTAATTTTTAGATTATATTACTGTGCTGGACCTCTGTAATATTTTTGAATTCTGTAAACGTTCAAGACTGGTTTCCCCGTATGAGGGTAGTCTTCTTAATTTTTTGATTTTTTGATGACAAATTTGCCATGAGTTTGGGCATTGTTTTTGACTTTGGTGTAATTTTATTCCCACTGTTAATAGATTAACTTTACTTAGAAAAAAAAAATGTTGCCCTGTTTCTATTTTAAACCTGTTTTTTGAAATACAGAGCCATGTTTATATGATTGTTTATAGTCGAAGCGCTGCGGGGTGGTTTATTATATTAATATTTCATGGTCGAATTATGTTCATAACAATTGGAAAAAAAAAATGTTGCCTTGTTTCTATTTTAAACCTGTTTTTTGAAATACAGAGCCATGTTTATATGATTGTTTATAGTCGAAGCGCTGCGGGGTGGTTTATTATATTAATATTTCACGGTCAAATTATGTTCATAACAATTGGAAAAAAAAAATGTTGCCCTGTTTCTATTTTAAACCTGTTTTTTGAAATACAGAGCCATGTTTATATGGTCTACGTACAGAGAACCTTTTTGCTATGAACAGGGTGGATGCTGTAGCAGGCTACTAATGGAAACAAGTGAGCCTGAACCTTACATCTCGGATGCAACAGATGGTTACCAATTTTGGAATCAAGCGAGCCTGATCTTACAAGCGAGCCTGGATTTCTGCAGATGGTTTTTATTTCCGGGAACAAGCGAGCCAGAATGTACAATCGACCCTGGGTTTATACATATTTTTTCTCTATCATAGATGCTTTTTGTGTGAGGCGTATATCAACAGTACATGTCTCTGCACATTTTGGGTACTTTAATTTGTATTTGGAACAATGGACGTCGGTACTCTATCTGTTACTTTACTATTCTACATACTGCTATTTCACTTTCTTATAGATGCCTCGGGCATATTTGGATGCTTTCTCAGATTGTCGATAATCTCCATGTGGACCGTTATTGGGTTTTATATCATGTCCCTGTATGTGACATGGGGTATTTTTCTATCATTGTCTGGGGTGGGACTTCCAATTTTCTGGATGGATATTTGGGTTCCAATTTTCAGATGTGAAAATGTAATGACTTCATGGACTGTTTTATTTCATATAATATATTCAAAACAACGTTTTTTCTCATGAAAAAAAAATGATTAATGTTTATCACTCTGCCTTCAAAACTAGTGATGCTGGTCTATGTTGCTGGTTTATTGATATGGTTTGATGGTCTTTTTATATTTTGGACATATCACACTCCTCACATGATTAGCGTTTTTCTCTGTTCAAGGATTTTGGGTACTTTAATTTGTATATGGAACAATTGACGTCGGTACTCTATCTGTTGCTTTACTATTCTACATACTGCTATTTCACTTTCTTATAGATGCCTCGGGCATATTTGGATGCTTTCTCGGATTGTCGATAATCTCCATGTGGACCGTTACTGGGTTTTATATCATGTCCCTGTATGTGACATGGGGTATTTTTCTATCATTGTCTGGGGTGGGACTTCCACTTTTCTGGATGGATATTTGGGTTCCAATCTTCAGATGTGAAAATGTAATGACTTCATGGACTGTTTTACTTCATATAATATATTCAAAACAACATTTTTTCTCTTGTGAAAAAAAAATGATTGTTTATAGTCGAAGCGCTGCAGGGTGGTTTATTATATTAATATTTCACAGTCATTGGAACGCCCACAATTCATAACAAATATTGGAGATTTACTGTACTGTTTTAAAGTTTCATTTTTTTTTTTTAAAATTGAACCCGCCGTCGGTATACCGACGCCTTGGAAGCGTCGGCATTGCGACAGCTTAAAAATGTCGGAAGAGTGACAGTATAAAAATGTTGGACGACATTTCGTCGGAATTGCGACAGCTTACAAATGCCGGAAGAGCAACGTTCAAAACGTCGGACGACATTTCGTCGGAATTGCGACAGTTTACAAACGTCGGAAGAACGACGTCTCAAACGTTGGACCACATTGCGTCGGAATTGCGACAGTTTACAGACGTCCGAAGTGCGACGTTCAAAATGTCGGACCACATTTCGTCGGAATTGCGACAGTTTACAAACGTCGGAAGAGAGACGTTCAAAACGTCGGACCACATTTCGTCGGAAGTGCGACAGTTTACAAACGTCGGAAGCACGACGGTTTGGGAAACGTCGGACGAGCAACGCTTGTTTGGAAGCGACGGAACAAGTGTCGGTAGTGCGACACTTTTTAATTGCATCGGAATTGCGACGGCATGGGAAACCACGTTTTTTCGGTCCTCGAACTGTCGCTCTTGCGACGACTATGTGTCGGAATAGCGACGAATTGGCCGTCGGAAATTCTGCCAAATTTTCTAGTGGTAGTCCAGTTTATGTCCACATATCTTCAAGGTAGAGAACTAAACTGGGCCCCTCAATAGAGGTGTGAAAATTTCTGAATCTACTAAACAGAAACCCTACTGCAATAAATCTAATTTACTTCTCCTACTTGTTTGATTTACTTAACAAGTTTTATTTTTTATTTTGAATTATTTAGTAAAACATCAAAGTAAATACACTGCAGCCTACACAACTATACATATCAAAAAATGAAGAGTAAGCACATTTAGACAAAGGACACAGAATATTTTTCAGACAAATGTCCTCGGAAAAACCCAATGCAGGAAAACCGGTGCGATAGTTCTGAGGGTTTTTATTATTAAGCTGCAGTTTTGAATACATATAGGGTGCCATAATCCGACTCACTCAACAGAGAAAACCTCGACAATCAGAGATAAACATGTGTTTTAACTCACTCTGCAAGTCTTGGCTGATCCAGATCAGTCACTGGTGAAACCCCAGCTAGCTCTGCAGAGTCTCTATGCTACCACTGCGAAAGCCTGTGTTGGCCTGGCTGAAGGACTGTGTCACCCTTCCTCTGCACTGATCAGCTTCTCCTGGAATCGAGTTTTAGCCCTGACGTCTTAGAAACCCCGATCTCCAGGTAATTTTGGACTGTCCTTCGGAGACTCTGCGCTGCCCTTGCGTGGGCCTGCGTCACCCTCTCTGGGGTCTGCGTCACTCTTTGGTGGCTGCGCTGCCTCCTCTGTGTCTCTCCTTCCCTTGCTCTGCTTTGTACTCTTGGTCCTTCGACCAATCACTGCATCTGCCCCTAATTGATTCTCTGAATCACTCAGATTTGATCTTCATCTGAGCACTGCTCCATCAGAAGAATTTGATCTCTTAGACTTTGTGTGTGTCCTCCAACTGACCCCAAGCCTTCCTTTAATACTTTTCTTGTTGAAGAATCAACGACCATGATCTAATCTCTAATCGAATGCTAATATTAGAAAAGACTTGATCCTCGTCATGCAGAACATTCTCACCCACATGTTTAAATTAATTCCCTTTAATTATTTAATTTCCCTAAGTTAGACTTATGGTCTCCATTAAAAATAATTATTTATTGGAAGAAATTAAGTTCCGGGTGGAATTTATCCAAACGATTTATGGGTCTTGGAGATCTCATGTGTCCTAGCCCCTCCACAAAGTTTCAGAGCTAGAGCACATCCGATGCTATCCAAAAATCAACACTCCCTCTTAGCGAGGAATGTGCTCTAGCAACAATTTACTCCAGAAGCGTTACTCTGATTCATGGCATCAGTCCCCTGCATTGCTGATGCTTATTTTGCTGCCCTTCATCCTCTGCACTGTTGCCTTTTTTGCTGCTGCCCATGAATCTGCCACATTCACTGCCTCATCTATACTGCAGTGCCCTCTGAAATGCCGCATCATGCTGCCCATAGCACTGCCACTACTAACTGTTGCACTGCAACATAGTTGCTGAGAAGTAAGCAACTGAAGGACATCACCCAAAATACTGACAAACAAGTCAGTATGGCTGCATCTCAATACTGAAGCATCCTCTGCTGCTGAACTACATTGAACCTCTGAAGCTCTGCACTACTACTGCTCTTCATTGCCCCTCTACGCTGCTGAGGTCCCATCAGCCTCTGCACTGCTGCTGCCTCTGCTCTGCACTACTCCAGTCTTCAACGTCCTCACTACCACCATGCCTCCATAATCCTCTGCACCAACTGACTCCAGTCATCCTGCTACCTTCTTTAAGGGCTCCCATAGCTCGTATGTAATCCAAGAGTTTGGGCACCTCAAGGATCTTGCCTGCACACCATCTATAGGTTAATCTATAGATCTATGTCGCCCCACCGCTTCTCTTGAGGTACATGAGCATTCATTGGCACATCATCATCACTCCCATCATTGCCTTTAACTATGGCAATCTTCAAATTTAAATCTTCCTTGCCATTCTTTTTCATAGGACAAGTTGTGGCAAAATGTCCCAATTCACCACATGAAGCACCTGACCTTTGAAAGGTCTCTCTTCTTCTTCCTTTGCTTTTTCTGCTATCCCTCAGATGTGAGAGGAACAATGCAATATTTTTCGGCTAGATCTTGGATGTGATATTCATCTAAGATTGATAGGATTCTGGCCTTCCAGATGACGAAGTTGGATGTTCCATCCAACCTGTACTGATCCCTCAGTCCATGTGAGGCCATCTCTGCTAAAAAAGATGTCGAAACGGTACCCTCTTCTCCCTTCTTCTGCTGCTGCTCTCAGCAAGAGACTCAGATCTAGGTGTTTTGGCGATAGAAACCCTCTAGAGAATACGCTCCCTATGACAAGTGATTTTCCTCCTGGAAATCCTCCACAAACTGCTATCGAACTATCCCTCTCCAATCACTCTGCTGATCAAATCTTTGATTTCTTGGCGAGAAATCTGCTGAGGGACTGCTTCCCCTACTTTGTCACACCTTGTTAGACACTTTTCTGCACAAATAGAAACAATGCCCCCCTAGCCACTACTGATGAAAACGATCTACACTTCCAGCCACGACAACAGGAAAATATGAGGCTCAAATCCTCTGTGTTGGCCCAACAAAGACTGCGTAAGCCTCTGCCACACGCTTCTATGTTACTTTGTTGGCTGATGTAGGCTCCGCGTGAGCCCCTCTGTCTGCGTCACCCTTCCATGCTTAATCTTCCTGGATCTGTGCCGTGACACGAGACAACTGCCTTCCTGTAGCAAAAATTCTTCGGTTTTTTGCTGATGGCCTCAGCTCGTCTTGATTTGTAAATTCTCTGATACCATGTGAAAATTTTTAATCTACTAAACAAAAATCCTACTACAGTAAATCCAATTTACTTCTCCTACTTGTTTTATTTACTTAACAAGTTATTTTTTCTGAATTATTTTGTAAAACATCGAAGTAAATAGACTGCAACCTACACAACTATACAGATCAGAAACTAAAGAATACACACATTCAGAAAAAGGACACCTCCAGTACTTTTCTCGTTTAAGAATCAACAATCGTGATGTAATCTCTAATTGATGAATAAGATTTGAAAAGACTTGATCCTCGTCACTTAGGACATTATCTTTTTTCTGAAATCACTTAGGATATTCTCACCCATATGTTTAAATTAATTCCCTTTAATTATTTTAATTTCCCTAAGTTAGACTTAGGGTCTCCATTAAAAATAATTAATTATTGGAATAACTTAAGTTCTGAGTGGAATTTCTCCAAACGATTTCTGGGTCTTGGATATTTCATGTGTCCTAGCCCCTCCACAAAGTTTTAGAACTAGACCACATCTGATGCTACCCAAAAATCAATAGAAGGGCATATTTGTGGATTTAGTGAGACTTCAAAGGCATACATGGTCTACATTCTAGCACAAAGGATGACTATTGTAAGCTGGGATATTAAATTCGAGGAGGGTAGGGTGTTACAAATCTAACAATGGTAGAGGATCGAGGGCAAGAGGCTTTGAATTTTGAGGAAGGGCCAACAACACTAGTAGCAAGGACTCAGTCTTTTGATTAGGCAGAGGAGCAAGAGGTTCCTTCAAGCTCTTTTAGGAGGAGGCCGAGATGGGCTGAGAAGACATTGAGGGATGTTGAGGAGCATATGGAGGCTCCTAGAAGCACCGTTAGGGAGAGTAGACCACTGAGGAGATTTTCCAGCTACATGGAATCGATGAGCAAAATTAATGAGTCCGAGCCTTCCACTTTTGAGGAGGTAGCAGACCAACAAGTTTGGAGGGATGCCATGGTGGAAGAATACAACTTCATCATAAATAATGATGTCTTCGAGATTGTATTGAGGCTCGAGGGGAACTCAATGGTCACTTAACAAATATATAAGTTCAAATATATAGCTAATTGCAGTGTTGAGAAATAGAAGGTGGGGTTTGTGGCAATAGGGTTCTCCCAGAAGTAGGGAGTACACTATGAGGAGAAATTTGCTGCTATTGCTAGATGTGCATCTATCAGGGCTGTTATTTCCATTGCTTTAGATATGGAGTAGGGGATACATCAGATGGATGTAAAGACAACCTTCCTTAATGGGGTTATTGAGGAGGAGGTGTATATTGAGCAACTTTAGGGATTTGAGGTGCATGGGAGGGAGTCCCATGTATGCAAGTTGAAGAAGACATTGTATGGACTTAAGCAAGCACCTAAAGGCTAGAACATGGTACTCAAGGATTGATGGGTATTTGCTAGGATTGGGCTTCACCAAGAGTGAGGCTGATTCCTTCTTGTACTATGTACGTGTTGATGATGATCCGCTTATCTTGGTGCTCTTTATGGATGATATATTTATGATGGAACCTAAGAGGCTCATAAATATATGCAAGGAGGACTTTGCTTCGGAGTCCGAGAAGAAAGATGCTGGGATGATGCATTACATTTTGGGATTGGAGGTGTGGCAACAACTAGGAGAGATATTCCTTAGGGAGTGTAAGTATGCGGTTGATATTTTGAGGAGATTTGGGATGGAGGATTGTAAGCCTATGCCAACACCCATGATTACCAACTTGAGGAAGCTAATTGCTTCCGAGTCTGAGTTGGTGGATCCTACATTGTAGAGGCAACAAATTAGGTCTTTGATGTATCTGGTCAACACCAGGGTAGATATTTGTTTTGTTGTGAACACCTTGAGTCAGTTTATGGCGAAGCCTAGGAGGATACATTAGGTGGCAGTGAAACATGTGCTCATGTACTTGAGAGGTACAATGGGGTATGGACTTAGGTATGTCAGGATTGGTGGAGTGCAATTGCAGGGCTACATAGCTTCATATTGGGTTGGGAGTGTAGTGGACAGGAAGAGTAGTTTTGGTCATTGTTTCTTATTAAGGTCAGCTATGATTTCTTGGTTCGGTAAGAAGAAAAATTCCATAGCACTTACCTCAGTAGAGGTCAAGTACATGCTGCAAGTCTGGCGAGTTGTGAGGCTATATGGCTTTGCAAAATGCTCACATGTTTATTTGGTCTTGAGATGGGGCCAACCATGATTCACTGCAGTAATTGGATTTGCATTAAACTTTGAGAATACAGTGTTTCATGATAGCTCCAAACACATAGATATCAATTACCTCTTCATCGGAGACAGGGTCTAGAGGGCTATTGTGAGGTTTTAGTACATATCCACAAATGAGCAGGCGACAAACATTTTCACCAAGCCCCTTGCGAAGGGAAAGCTTATGTTCTACAAGGACAAGTTAGGGTTGGCAGAGTATCCCTTGCTAGGAGGGAGTGTGGATGTTTGTGGCATCAAAAGGTCTTCTGCATAGGCTAAGTGTCTAATATGCAAGAGAGAGTCCTTGTTAGGTCCTTGTTCAAGAGGAGCAAGCATTGTGATTTTTTTTCCAAGTTTTATCTTGGTAAAAACACATTAATTAATTTATTTTTTGAGCTAAAGTTTCTAAGGATAAATAATTAAATTATTTAAGTGACTTAAATCTTAATTTCCATTGTTGATTTTAGTGGGTTAGGGTTTGATCCTAATCCTCTATCACTCTGGAGATTGTTGTTTTTCCACGACACTGAAGAATCTAGGTTAGGGTCTTAGAATCTATGACACAACCAACTCAAATGCTACAACAAACTACTTTGCACAATGGAATAAATACAACAGTAATCAACTAATGCAGAAATAGACAACTTTTTACATTTTTTCAACAACCCAACTTCGTTATATTATCAATCTATAATACAATTGTCTAGGGCTGCCGTAACAGGGATCATGGCCCTCATACAATCACTGATACAAAGAATACACACTACTATTTGGTGTCAACAACTATGACAACCAATCTACCCTGAACAAGATACCAACTGACCTACTAGTTGATATAGCCGACCTTAGCTCCTTTTGGTCCATGTACCTTGAACACAACTGCTGGTCCTTTTGCTCCCAATCTGCAACAACACCAATCTGCCTCCATTAATGAATCCTGTTGCTTTAGGTCATTGAACACGACTCATCAATCTGCCCGGTAGTTGATCATTAGTCCTTCAATGAACCAACACATAGGGTCTCCTTGTGAGTTGTTCAGAACAGTGTTGATAATATCGGTATCGGAAAAATATCGGTGAGGGTCGAAAAAACATCTTATCGACAATATCGGCAAATATCGGCAAGCATAAAGCAATGACAACTTGAAATAAACACATTGACACATAAATATGAAGAAAACACTGATATATATGATGTAGTGGATGTAAAATAAAATTGATATATCAAAGGTGATACCAAATCTTGCTGATCCCTGATAATTGTCCAATCAAGGACTCAAATGTGGAGAACCAATACAAAATAACATCACATATATAAAAGTATCTCATCATCATGAGTTATATGTAGCAAAACAAATAAAACTAGCAACTATCTATTTGAGATCAGTTCCCTCTCCCTAGCAACTATCTTTCTGTCTTTTTCATCAATTGCTCCAAGAGAGTTTTGTATAATTTCCACACTAGAAACTTTACAATGTATAACATCATGTCTAGCGACTCTAGCCAGATAGTATTTCAACCGTGTAACCCCTCTTTCCATCTTGGTCCCACACAATTTGCATGATAGATATGCCTGATTTGTCCCACCATCAAGCTCCCCCTACTCCAAAATGGGTCCAAGGATTTTGGCATATTTGCAGTGAACTAATTCAAATTTCAAACCTAGGGCACCAAAAAAACAAAAAATTGACATTAAACACCCATACACAAAAAATGGTAATAAGAGGGTGCATAAGAAAGTTAAAAAAAGAAGAAGCTTGCAGTCCAAATTTGGAGAAAACCCTTGCATTGCGTCATGGGCATGAAAATCATAGCAAATGGGAAAAAAAACAAAGAAACAAAAACTTGGTAGGCAAAGAGGCAATCAAGCATAGCCCTAAAGGCTAAATCTAAGAAAAAATCATTAACGTAGGGTTTTTTATGTACATACCTATTAATGGAAGAAATGAAGTTTGTCTCACTGTTCTTCAATCTTTGATCAACAAAAAATTCTTATTTGATGGTGATAATGGTTGTTTGATCCTCAATCCCTTCTTTACAACCACCACAAAGCTCTTCCCCTTCCTTCTCCAAGCCTCACAAACGAAAATGAAAAAAAAAGACCGAATTCCCTTTTCTAGCCGTGGCCCAAGAGTGCTCGGAGATATTTCCTATCATCGTGCGATATTTTCCCGGAATATCGGCGATATTTTGGAAATATCGCAATATTTTTGGGAGAGAAAATATCACGATATTTCCAAATATCACCGATATTTCGGCGATATTATCAACACTTGTTCACAACTCTATTTGTGAACTAGTCCTAGGCCACCCATTGCTACTCCTCAAAACTTTAGGACTTCTTCCCTCTGTTGCCTCCCTATGCTGCTCCAATGAAGAAAAACTTAGGGCATGGAGGCTACCCACAATCAATGTCAAAGGTACTGCTCCGACAATCAACTTAGGGCCTGTCAAACTGCTCCCTTGGCTACCTTCTTTTGTCCTTCAAAGATTAGTCCCTAAGCACCAAACCACTGTCACTCTTAGCAAACTTAATGTCCTTCTTAGGTATGCACTTAGGGAATCCATTGGACACCTGCTTTCTTCCCTCCAATCAGCTACAAGATGCCCACCAAAAACTTTCCAACCTGGACTTTCATACACTAGCAAGAAATCAACTTGAAAACACCCTACAACATACCTTTTCATACATTTCTGGGCTTGTGCATCCGCTGTAGGTTCTCGGCTTGGTTAGGGCTTCTTTTAGTCCACTTCATCCCTATTTTCCTGCTCCCAAAACCCCCCCTCAAGCTGCGTCCTCCTCGTTGAAAAATGAATTAGGGCGGCTTCTTGAATTAACTATCTTCCTTTCATGAATTTAGTTGTGATATTTATGATTTTATTTCTTAATTATGATTATGTTCTTCATCATCAAATAAATGCCAAAACAAATAAAGATCACATGAACACAAGATGTAGGCTCCACGCCAAGCCAAAACCCCTGCAAGGGGAAAACCCATCAGAATTTCCCTTCTTATCAACTTCAAAGGAGACTTCCAATACCCAATACAAGACCTCTAACTCTCATCAAGAACTAAATTAACCAGCCAGTCAAACTTCCATTTTTCAAACTTCAAAGATAGACTTCATCAGCTTCCTACAACTTCGGGTATGAGTAAAACTTAGAGACTTCATACATTTCAGACTTCAAAGACTTCTATACAAAAAAAAATCCTTTGTATAGCTCTTCTAGCCCTCTAACAACCTTTGCATGTTTTTCTAACTACAGACCAAATCCTCAAATTATATGCGTAGATGATATATTTTCAAGGAGGACAAATTTTCTCTTATAAATAGCCTTCCAAGTGGGTCCATAAGCCTTACCTAGGCTGACATCTACTGGCTGGCCAACTTGTTCTTAGGAGCTGACTTAGACACTTCTTAGAACAAAATTAATATTTCCTTTCCTTGTTACAAGAGCCCAAATGGGTATAATGGTAATGACCATGACTCATGACAAAAACCTAAAAGCTTACAATAGATGCATGACCTATGGACTAAATGACATAAGCATGAAACCCATGCTTTATAAATATTTTTCTTTCTTCTTTTGATCAATAAATAATAATTACATCATGACATGAAACAAATGACAATTATGAAGATAGAAACTAGTTAAAATTTCCAACACTCCTCTCCCTACAAGCTCCTCTCATTCGCTGGCTTCTAGAGCTGGTTCTAGCCCACTGTTAGGCCTTTCGGCCCTCTTGAATTCTGAAGTTATGGGACTCGACCCTCCTTTCAAAATCAGAGAGGTATGCAGCATGAATACAGAACCACTCACAAACTCGAAAAAAAGCTACCCATAATGCTCATCCAAGACTCGGCCTGCCAGCTACCAAACTCGGCCCTTAAACCAAACTAAAAAAAACACAAAAACATAACTCTCTCCTTCGCTAGGTTTTTTTGGATCTGCGGCTATTTTAGATTATTTCTTCCTATGATTCGTTGCACTTTGGATGTGAGAAATTAGCCTCCATGTCTCTCTTATTTATAAGCTTCCTTGGGTAATGTCTAGCCCTTTCAAGAGGGTCTCTTCAACTAAGGCCGACTTGAACTCTAGGAAAATTAGCCCATGTGAAACACATAAAAATTAATTTCTCCACAATGACAAGGGCTCTCTTGGTGTTCTAATCAGTCCCTTGCTCCTTTAAGGGTGCTCTACCATCTCCAAGTGCCAAGTCTTCAAATCTCTCTTTAGTTTGACACCCACAAGCTTGGGTGCGAAACCCCCACCTTGGGTACTTAGCTTACAAAGCCCTTTTGTGGTGCCAATTCCTACGCAACCTTGTACCCTAGGGTTTGGAGAAATGTTGCAAACATCGACATCGGGATAAAATTGGCGAGGATCCGGAAAACCAAAAAACCGTAAAAATCGGGAAAATATCGGCAAAATCGGCAAACATCAGCAAAATTAAGATACCATCAAAATATCGAGAAAAATCGACAAACATCGGCTAGGCCAAAAAATCGTGATTTTGAGATAAAATTGGGATGTTACCGAGATGTTCACAACATTGGTTTGGAGTACCTCCTAAGCCACAAATCTCAACAGAGATTAGGGATTTTGCTCCAGTGAAATTATAAAGAGAACATAAGGGAGAGAATGGAGACACCTTTTGGCATATATAGGAAGTAGTTTTCTCATGAGTAAGAGGCTCAAGTGACAGAGAAGAAAGAGGAAAAGGCTGCAGCTACAGGTTTCAAGTGAGCACAGGTTGACAGGATGAGTGTATGCTGCGTTGAGAAGGCTGTAACAGCTGAGAGAGGCCAAGTTCCATCAGGATGAGGGTGTGCCGTATGGAGGAGGCCATAACAACTGAGATAGAGTTCGAGCAGGTAGGCCGAGTTGCTACAGGGGTGCTAAAACTATGCAAGTCAAATTTCTGAGGGGGGGGGGAGGCGAATTTCTACAGGTTCCATTGCTGCATTTCCTTTGTAATTTCTCTATGGGTCTAGGCCCTAGATTTTCAGGATGTTAATATAAAATGAAGGGAGATTTATTGGACAAACATTTTTGTTGTCTTGTGGTGATTACCTATTTAATTTTCTGCTACATAATTTATTTCTGAAAGTTGAGAACACCAGTTTATTTGTTTTCATAGTTTCATAATTTTCAATTCAAGTATAAATAATTTTCTGCGTATAAAATAAATGTGAGAAAAAATAAATCAGATCTAGTGTTAAAAGTTCAACACAAATAACCTCTTCCATGTGGTCATCATGTAGATTATCACCAAGCTGTCTGAAAACCTGCAACACTCCAAGGTAGAATGTCAATCACACATATAGATGAGGTCTACCAACTAATGAGTAAGCCATATCCAATATGTGAGTCCATCGTAAATCAGCAAGGGCTAACCATACATAGTGTACCCCACATCTCGTGAAGCACCTCCGAAAATGGTGTAAACATTTTTAAAGTTACCCTGAAAGCTAGTAGGTTCGTCATAATCAGTGAATGCATTGTTTGTAAATCCTTGAAGAGATGTAATTCGATTCCATACTTATCTGGTTGAAGGTGTTCTTGCATGTTTTCCTCGTATCTTGAACTTTCTCCTTGCATGATCACTTTCTTTCTAAAGTACCAATCTATGCCTTACCTTGTCTGAAGGTCTTGGAAGATGCCCTTCTGATCCTTCTTTCTTCTTTTGAGATTCTTGTATTTTTCAAGATGCTTGTTGTGCTCCTTTCTTGTTCCTCTCTCCTCCAGTCTGGCTTCAAAAGCTAATATTTATCCATATCTTTATCTTCTCCATCATTGTTGGCTTCTATCCACTGGTACAGTGTCTTCCATTGCTTGTAGTGCAATTTGGATGACCTTTGTGGGAAACATGATTTATCCTCTTGAGGATCTAAATCTGGTGTACAAACTTTTATGATAGCAATAAAATGTCCTAAAGTCAGGCTTCTACAAGGTTTTCATCTTTGATCATTATATGGTTTATTTAATGTTAAGGTCATTTTGGTTGATTTTCTTGTTAGTTTTTTGCTTGTTATTTGTAATTGATGTTCATAAATTGTTTTACTGTTTGGGATCATTCTAAGAGAATTGAATTTGTGTCAAGTAACAGCTCGGTATTGCGTTAATGGTGACTTTTAGAGCTTGCAGTTTACTTGATAAGGAATTTTGGTTGTTTGGTCATAAGCAATTAATGATAATAACTAGAAATAAATTATATCTACAAATGAAGCTAGGTAGAAAAAATCAATAAGATCGAGGAATGTGCATAAAATGTTAAGAGTAAGGAGATAAAGGTAGGGCAAGTAAAGATGCAAGGATTCTTTCTTTTCTTGTAGTCATTTTTGCAATGCACTGATTACAGGTTTGATGAAAGGAACCTATCCATAGTGAACTAGAGTGAGTATGGACAAAGATGGAGCTTACAAAGGAGACAAACTCATATTGCAAGGTTTGTTGTTTCACGGTTTCCATGGAGTACTTGAGGAAGAGAGAAAGCTTGGCCAAAAGTTTCTGGTGGATTTGGATGCTTGGATAGATCTTAAAAAGGCTGGAAAATCAGACAACCTAGAAGATACTGTCAGCTATGCTGAAATTTATAGGTAACATTTCTCTCTCTCTCTCTCTCTCTCTCTTTCTATCTCTCTCTCTTTAGTAGCTTAGTTTGTTATTACTCTATGTAGTATTTATTTTTAAAGGTTGAAGAGCACACATGATAACATTGTGTCCCTTTGACTTGTTGAGAAATTAGGGCTTTTATTACAATTTCTCTTCTTGATAATTACTTGTGATTTCGTTATGCTTCTTTCACTTAGATCTTATATTAGTTAGATTATTATGTTCTTCATCAAGTCAATTATTAAATGCACAAGAGACACAATATTTAGGCTTTCAAGCCAGGGCCAAAACCTCTCCCTCTTAGAGAGGAAAATCCGATAGTAATTCTTCTTATAGATCTTCAATTGACGAGTACCAAGACCATGACATAGACCCTTGACACTAGTATGCCTCCAAGACCCTTGTCATTGTTCTGCTAGGCTCCTTATGTTGATCTTCCTTTTTGCACTGCTTTACACCAGCACTAGGAAAGCTCGGTTCTTAGCCCTAAACAAAGATCTCCTTTTCTGCCCTTCCTTGATTTAGCCTTGGCCTCCTAGAGACTTTCCTTGAATTACTTGCTAGAACCTTGATTCCAAGACAAATCTCATTTCTTACTCCAATGCCTTTTCTTCATGCTATGTATAACCTTTTGCTGTTACAATTTCCTTTTGAGCGTATGCAAGAGTATGAACTCAATTCAGAGGCTAGCACTGCCTCTCCTCTGAATTGATCAGTCTTCCTACTCACTATCCACAGTCTTATTTACACACTGCCTTACCTTCACACTGTATTACAGACTCCTTCATTGAGGTAGCCTTGGCTTGCATGAGATATGCGAGATTCTTATCCAGAGATAATACTACTTTTTCTTGACCCAAAGATAGAATTATTTCTTGCTGAGATTATCTCTATCTTCACTCCTCTCTTCGTACCAAATTTCAGTCCTCAAGTCACATTACAATCACAGAACTTGATCTGAAAACTTCTTCTCTGAATGAGGCTATAGTCCCTCTATATATAGGGACTGTCTCCCATCTCTAGGCTGACATGAACATCTGAAGGTAGGTCGAATTTGTCAAGGAGATCTTTTATCTTGTTCTAAAGCTGACTTCAAGGGGCTAGTTGACAAGGTCATGGAGTATACTTTTCACATCAATAATTTGTCTCTTTTCAAGTGCAACATGACTTCATAGACATGACTCTTAATTATATTTATGACAAGATGAAAAGCCCCTAAAGACATCAAGAGGAAGTCTTTGACCAATAATAAAAACTTCTTGCTCATGAAACCCATGAGGCAAGTATTACAATAAAAACATTTTATTATATTTGTCTCTTCATTACATAAAACCATAATTACAAGTCATTATGAAGACCGTACCTAGTTACACCTTTCAACATGACTATCATTGTCTTGTGCAATTTTTGAAAACATGGAAAAAATATTCTATTTTGTGACTTGTTTCTTCAACTCAAACTGTTTTTGTATATGTATTGTTGGAAAAGAAATAGGTCTCGCAGGCAAGACCCAGGTTCAGAGGTTAGGGCCAACAAGGGTGTCCGCTGTAGTCTAGAACCACGCCGGCATTGTCACCCTACTCCGGAGAGCAGAGAGTCTCACCCGAGGCATGCTGCGACCGCATGCAGAAGGGGAATAGATCAATAGTGAGGGAGGGATCTGCAACTCAGGATTAATATAGAATTGAGTGCATAAACATCATTATATACGCAAGAATATTCAGAAGATCGAACATATATTAAGAAAATAAAATTTTAAGACATCACAGACATCATGCATGCATGTAACTCATAGAATAAGACAACAACCTGCAAGTATATTAATCCTCTGCAACCAAATCCATAGTTACATCGCTTCCACAGCTAGAGCTTTACAAGTCTGTCAGAGACATATTATAGGACAGAAAGATAGATAAGAGAAGCCTAGGAACTATAGAGATATCATGCTCGGAAGGGATTCCCTCTATAGCATCTGCTCAATCCTCTTCAGTTGCTCTGCATTCGTCTCTTCTTTCGGCCGGGTGACGGTTATTTATTCACCTGCCATCGCAACTGCTAGTTCCTCTTGCGTTCTTCTTTAGCTGCTTCCGACTTCTCTCTTGTTGTCTATGAGTTCTGCTCTCTGTCTTCTGCTGTATCTTCTCTTCGTCTGCGCTTATGCTTATACTTTCTTTAGCTATCTCCTATTCCCTCGCAACCTCGGTAGCTCCGCTACTCACCGTAGTTGCGACTTGGTTGTGACTGCCATGTGTCATTCCACAACCCAAAAATCTATTCTTTATTCAAAATTTAAAATATTCAAAACAAGTATTCAAAACAAGGACCCCAACAGGCCCCGACCACAATTTATTGACTCGTCCCGAGTTAATCACAAATCACTGTCTCTATCTCCATCGCCCTGCTGGACCCCATGCCCTGTTCTTGCTGTGCGCCTTCAGTCTGCTGTCCAAACAAGGGCCCCAACTCTGGGACTTTGCTGAACGCTGTAGCCTTGAGCTCATTGAAGGTTGTCACAACTTGCTGCCACCCCTGTAACAATGAATCGGTCTCGGTGACAATCTTGGTGACAGCTGCCTCTTCTACATGCACTGGTAGAGTTCTGAACACCGTGCCAATCTGGGTTTCGGCCTCGGCGGCTAGCTACTGCATTGTCCTGGCTGCGTTGGAGGGGCAGGCGGAGCTCACGAATTACTTGTTTGGACATTGCTGAGCTGGCCTCTGTTTGCTGGATCTTCACTTCTAGAGCATCCGCCTGGGCGTATAGCTGGTCCAACTGCGTGGGGTCCGTGGCCTCTTGGATTTCCCTGGAAATTTGCTGCAGCTGCGCTGACATTGGCTGCATTTTGACTGTAAGGGCCATTGAGCGCTCCTGAAGACCCTTCAGGAGGTCGTAAGCATCGCGCGCTGTAGAGTTGAGAGTTTCCTGCATCTGGTTGACCTGGCCTTGCTTTTCGGCAATTTGTGCTGTATAAACTACCTCTGGATCAGGCAGCGCTGGCCGTGCTGCTAATGCTGTGTGAAGCTCCACATTTTCCTTGTGGAGGCCATTGAGTGTGATCCGGAGATGGAGAGCCTGTTCTACGATACTTGTCTCTGGTACAGTTGCAGGAAGCTGAGTGTAATGAGCCTCGACGGCTGGCCATAACTTGGAAAACACCTTGGAAACTTCGTTTATCTGACCTTGCAGCTGCCCCTATGCGGTTATGAGCTGGTCACGCTGTTCAGTAAGCGCGGTGATCTGCTGCTGTTGTTCGTCGCACCTTTGCTACAGTTCAGAATGAATCCTTTCGGCTTGATGGGCTGCCCTCTGGATAAAGAAGTACAGTTGAGCTGTACCCCATGTTTCTAAATTGGCGATCCCCGAAGTGTTTGGGTCCGGCCTCCTTTCCTGCAAGGGTTTCCCACTGGCAACTGATCGAGTAGAATGCTCTGGAGGGGATGGAGATGGGGTCTGATGAGGCGCTGAGTCGGCCATATTCAAGTCCGGCCGCTCCTGCTGATCTTTATGGACAGGATGTGGAGGTACAGTAGGCTCAGGCTGAGACTCAGCTGAGTCGGCAGCAATTTGTGCCATTTGTGTAATTATATCAGACAAAGAAACTTGGGGTTCTCTAGCGGGGTCGACTGGTGGTACTACTGCTGCAGTATTGGAGTCAACCTCGGCCTCGTGGTCCCCATTAAGTAGTTCTCGGATGATTGGGTCGGACACAGTGGAGGATGAATTGGATGGTGCGGATGAAGTGGTAGGTGGAGGTGGAACGATACATGGTGGTGGAAGTCGAATGTTGATGAACTCGGAGGGGTCAATGGGTGGTTCTTCCTGTATCAGCACCCCTGTACTCGGTGGCCGTGGTGGGTCCTCCTCAGTGAGGTCCACCACCGGACTCGCTTCGATGGTTCGGGCCCTTTAGGAGCTTCTAATAGGTCGGTAGACTTGCTCTTCTCCCCCATCGGGGTCATCATCAGGCTTGGAGAAGTGAATAAAATAGTAGGGATGGAGGAGGTGAGGGAAGTTGTGTGGGGACGCGATGTAGAGTGAGAAAGCTAGAACTCGGAAAGCAAAGGAAAAGGAATGACACCGCTTGAGACAACCTTGGTCGCCTCATTAAAACTGCGTACTTGAGTGTTTAAGTGGCGGATGAGGGGGGCGAGCTGCACAGTGGAGTCCTGTTGTGTCGCCTCCGCATCTGTCTCGGCAGGCTGTTGCTGCGGTAGCATCTGATCAAAGTTGTAAATGGGTACCCTGTTGCGGATTTCCATCGCGACCCCTGGCCACGAACAGACTTCATTGTGGAAAGCGGTATCTTCAAGCTGGAACTTCAGTGGCCGCATGTGAAAGGTGTCCTCCAGTATGCAAGTAGGTCGGAGGTAAGTATGCCTGTGACTGACCCCGAACCATACTTGCTCGCTGTACTCATCTAGCAGGTTCCTGGGCACCCTTTGCTGGCTGGTTACCACATCCGTCATTAAACCATACCAGGTCCGAAATGCCTCTGCATTAACTTCTTTGGTGCTGGGATCACCCGACACCTTCCACGGGATGTACTTCATGGCTAGAGGCTAGCCCTCTGTTATTTCGACTGGGAACCTGACGAGGGGAGTGTGCCACTTCCACATGGCAAATGCAACTATCAAATATCCGTAAATGAAACTTGTAGCCCGCTTGTAGTTTTCTTCGCACACGTCAAACAACTCCTTCAACAGGAAGGAGCACTAGTTCAGCTTGGCGCCCTGAATGTAGTGCTTTGCAATGGAGATAGTATCCAAGGTGCATTCTCCCTTTGTGTAGTGCCTCATTGTCTTACTGGCAATGAGGTAGCAGGCGAAATTGATTTCAGGCTTATTGATAAGCTCGATCTTCGCTCCCTTCCCTCCCCGTCGCGTGCCATATTTGACATAATAGTTGGTATCTCCCAACTTCCTCGTGCGCTTGGAAGTAATCTGAAATGCATTCAAGACATCCACGCCATTCTGTAAAAGCCCTGTAAGCCGGTGGATATCCTCAGCATGAATGCGAATTTCCTTATTCAACCACAAGGACCCATTCTGGATGCGGCTGAGTAAGAACTTGGTGCACTGCATAGCCGGTCCCGTGGTCCCGAAGACCGGAAGATTTCTTAAGTTCAGAAGAGAAGATTGCTGTAGGCCCCGAAACTCTGGTAAAATTTTGTTTGCTGAGCGCCCGGCTTCTGTGAAGTAGTGTTCCATATACACCTGCCATTCGAGTGCTGAGAACTCGAAAGAGTCCGAGAGGTTTGCATCTATGAGGGCCGCATTGTCGTATTTCCCGACGAGGGACTCTGTCTTATGAATTCTGCTATCGAGCTCTGGTTCTAGGACAGCTGGGTTGGCTTTCAGCATCTTTTCTCGGCGTTGATAAACTTGCAGAATTGGTCTCGGCGTCTTCTCTTGTTGCTCTACGTCGGATAATTCAGCTGCTCTGGTTCTGCTTCAATTTCTAATTCTAACTGCTCTGGCATTCTCATGCTTTTTTCCATGCAAGTTATGTAATTACCTGGCACGAGTGAGGTTGATGAGACCCCATAACGAGTTAATTTTTGCTGGCATTCTTCTCGGCGATAATCGTGCGATCAATCACGTGCTAAGGTGTATTCTGACAGTTGTTGATGGTGGCATGGGGAAATAGGCAGATGCGACAGCTGAGGTTACTGCGAATTATGGAAAAATGATTATTGCAAGGTTACTTCTAATTATGGTAATTTATGCTACAAATCTAGATGATCCTACGGACTAACACAAGTACTAACTGAAATGATATGGACTGACATTGACACATTTGCCGATCCTACGGGGATGACACACTGGACATGCCCCTCCCTGACCACAATCGGTTCAGGTGCGGTCCCCGCAACAGAGCGGTTACTAACAAGCTATGCATGAACAAGAAATATTACCTATGCTCATCCTGGTTGCGGGAGAGTTATTCAACTACACTACTCTATAGTTTCTCTCGGTTGCGAGAGTTATTGATGAAGGGTGAAAGAAACTTATTCCTGGTAGGGTTTCAGGCATGCGCCATTCACCCACCCAGGTAAAACAATACCATCCAGCTGAGCCAACCGAACGGCTCCAGAATCTCTAATCTCAACGACGAAGCAAGGTCCCAACCAGTGCATCTGTAGTTTTCCTGGGAACTTCTAAAAATTTCTATCATATAAGAGGACCTTTCCTCCAACCTGGAACGTTTTGTTCTTGATGTGGTGGTCGTGCCACGCTTTCTGCCTGTCCTTCTAAACCTTCTGGTGAAATTCGGCCAGAAACTGAGCCTCATCCAGTTCTTGTAATTCGTGGAGGCACTCCTGTAGTGACTCCTCTTCCGATAACTTGAGGGATGTGGTAATTAAGAGACTCGGTATGGTGAACTCGGTGGGAATCACAGCTTCCCAGCCATACACCAGCTGGAACGGTGTCTGATTGGTCAAGCGCTTCACCGTAGTCCGGTAGGCCCATAGTGCAGCTGGTAGCTGCTCATCCCAGTCATCTCGCTAGGCATTGCAGATCTTTGTCAAGCCCTTTGCGAGGATTTTATTGAACGCTTCAACAGTGCCATTAGCCCGCGGGTGGTACGGGCTGCTTTTGTGATGTTGAATCATGAATGTGTCCAGCAGCGATTTGACCATGTCATTAATTAAATGCATACCCTGATCACTGGTTAAAATTTGCGGGCAGCCAAACCTGCTGATGATATGTGCAAAGATGAACCACGCTGCTTTTTCCACCGTACAGTCCCGTACCACCGCTGCCTCAACCCACCTGGTGAGGTAGTCGGTTGCGGTAATGATGTACCGGGCCTTGGAATGCCTGGCTATCAGGGCTATGGGGCCTACGAAGTCGACAACCCACTTCTCGAATGGCCGCAACACATGCACCGGGTGTAGCGGGAGCTCGTCCCAGTGAGAGGGCCTCCCCGTTCACTGAAAGACATCGCATCGCCTAACAAACATCTTACAATCGACGTGGACCGTCGGCCACCATAGGCCAGCTTGGAGCACCTTCCTGGCAGTGGGTTTCGCCCCCACATGCCTACCCGCAACGCCACTGTGGCATTCCCACATTACGGCTGCACGTTCGTGGTCGAGTACACATCTACGCAGAACCTCATCGAGGCCCAATTTGTATAGCTGCCCTGCAATCATTTGATATTCAGCGGTGCGAATGACCAAGTTCCACTTCTGGAGCGGGGTGTAGTGCTGAGGGCACTGCCTCGTGGTCAAATAAGTTGCAATGTTAGCCAAATAATCGGGTACGGCTTCGATGCGGAAAAGATCAGCATCTGGTAGCTGATCATCGAGAGAGTCGTCGGTCTCCCCTGTTTCCAACCGAGATAAATGATCGGGTTCGACGTTCAACCTCCCAGGCTTGACGATCACTTCGAATGTAAATTCTTGGAAGAGTAGAAGCCACCGACAGATCTATCCTTCCAAGACGGGCTTATTGACCAGGTACTTTAACGCAAAATGATCCGTAAAGAACTTGAATTTACCTCCTAGAAGATAATGGCGGAACTTCTGGAGTGAATACACCATTGCAAGGGCCTCTCGCTCAGTAGTGGTGTAATTCTGCTCTGCGTTAGACAATTTGCGGTTGGTAAAGTAAACTGGGTGGTCAACGGTCGTCTCCCTTGGTTGCTCCAAGACAGCGCCAAGTGCAACACTGGAAGCGTCAATGTGCACGTGGAACTGTTTATCCCAATCTGGGTGAACCAGAATAGGCGCCGTTGCTAGCTTTTCCTTTAGAGTGTCAAGGCCATCCGGCACTCCTCTATCCACTGGAATACTTCTGACTTTTGCAGTAGATTTTCTAAAGGAGCAGTGATCTTCGCATAATTTCGGATGAACCGTCTGTAGTAACCTGTGTGCCCTAGCAGTGCCCGCAACTGCTTCACCGTTTTAGGGGCTTCCATCTGGACGATCACGGCTACCTTGGCGGGGTCGACGCAGACCCCTTGCTTGCACACCACGTGTCCTAACAGCGTGCCGAAGGGAACTGCAAAAATGCATTTCTTCAAGTTCAAGGAAATCTGCAACTGTCGACACCGATCGAACATGATACGTAACAGGGTGGCGTGGTTCTTCAACAAACTGTAGATGGTCCAATCTTCCATGTAGACTTCCAGGAACTTGTGGATATACTCCCGGAAAGCAGTGATGACAATTCGGGAAAACATGGCCGGGGCGTTCTTCAATTCGAACGGCATCACGTGGTATGCGAACGATCCCCACTCCGTGGTGAACGCCATCTTCGTTTTGTCCTCTGCTGCAATGCGCACCTGATGATAGCCTGAAAAGCCATCAGTGAAGGAGTAAGCTTCATTTCTCGCAACATGATCCAATACTTCGTCGTTGAATGGAGTGGGAAACAGATCATGAATGCAAGCGTTGTTCAGACTTCAGTAGTCGACACAGACTCGGATTTCTCACTTATCGTTCTTATTCTAAATGACAATAAGACTCACCCACTCTGCTTCTTCCACAGGAAAGATTAGACCTGCTGCCAACATCTTATCGATCTCCGTCTTGACCTTTTCTTTGATCCGTGGGTTCAACCGATAGGGTCGATGCTTCACGGGCCTTGCGTCTAGTTTTAGCACAATATGCATTTCTCCGAGGTCACCTTTGATGCCCTTCAAATCTGCAACCGATGAAGGAAATAGGTCTTCGTATTCCTGGAGGAGGCTGAAAATTTCCTTTTTCATCTCCTCGTCCCAGTAATCCCCAACCATAGCCAGTTTGGGTTTTTTCTCCGTACCGATGTTCAACTTATTTGTCTTCAGCGGGAGTAGATGGACGCCCTCAGTGGTCAGCTCTTCTTTTATGTTTCAATCGCCTTCCTTCTCTTTGAAGTACATGTGCCTTAGGTCCTCCAGACTATCATCATCTGGATCGCCATCGATCCGATGGAAAACCAACTCACGCCTGCCCTCAGGATGTAATGCTAATGTGCTCCCGTCCATCCCCGGATCACGGAGAAATAGTACCCCCTTGATAGCTTGTAATGCCTGGGACACCATCTCTGTCTCTCCTTCGAAGGAAAAGCATCGAACAAATTTGCTCGCGACTGCCTGCCAGGAGCTGGTCCCTCTTTTCGGCTCTTCTTCTAAGTACCACGCATGGGGAATGGTATCTAAGGAGTGGATGAACCGATGTACCCATAGCTCTTCCGAGTACCCTATAAATTGCCACTGCTCCTCACAGGTTTTCAGGTGGTCCTTCAGATTATAAGTCCCTTGGTACCTGTGCCTGCTGCGAAGTCCTTCATCTTCTTTGAACCATGCCCTCAAAGCCTCCACCACACAACTCCACCACGACAGGGTGTTGCGGTGATTTTTCCACCACCTGGCTAATGTAGACTGTAGTGCCACGTCCAAAAGTGATATCCTGCTTCCTTCTGGTACAATGTATTCTAATTTTGCAATAAAGGTATTTACGGCTTGTATGTTCGATAGGGTGGGATACTCCCTGATCTTCGCACCAATCCAACAGACTCGGGCAATGTTGGCACACCTCCGCGTGCTAGTCTCATACCCACCTTGCTGCCAATATTCCCAGGCTAGTTTCGATCCCAGCTCCGAGCTCTGGACACTGCGCCAGATGAAGGAGCCAGTCGCGGTCGGGTTAATATAGTCCTCCTGCTTCCCTACTGTCATCTGATAAAGGTTTTCCAACATCTGAGCATCCTCCTGATTATCCACTATTTCTGTATATCTCGGGCCTTGATACGGGTCGAGAGGCTAAGTGACCCGGACCTCTCCATCCTCGAAGATCATCAGCTCCTTTTTGAGGTCGATGATGGCGTAATTCTCAAAAGCCCAATCGATGCCTAACAGGGCAGGGTAAGGATCCTTGTCCCCCATAATATCAATAACCTCAAAATCCGTGTAAGTCGTCACCCCTACAATGTCGACCTCGACATCTTCGAGTCGGCAGATCTGCACAATGCAGTAATGGTTTGCCATTCGAAGCTAGATTGGCAAATAGGTCAGCTTTGGCCGGCCAAGAGCCTCCCATGTCTTCCGCGGCAGGATGTTGACGTCAAATCCTAAGTCAAGCATGGTGTCACTGATTTGGAATCCCGCAACTTGTGTGTTAAGTCGGAACTCTTTTCCCATTCTTCACTTGTTCCGCTTGACCTGCTGGACGTACTAGGGTGCTGTGTTCACAGGTTCCCCTGGCCCTGTATTCCCCTGCAGTACGTCTTCCAAGGTACGCTTGAGCTGCTGCCGCATCGCAGCATTGTCAACAATCTTGAGGAATAATTGGAGACACTCCTCAATCAAGGTTCCTGTGGCGCTCTGCTCTCTGGAATCAGTCGTCAGGGGTACCTCAAGGCCTTTGGCTCCTCCCAGCTGAGCAAATGTCTCCACCGCCTCTTGGAAGTACTTCTTCTGTGCGTCCGGCCTGATTAATTGGTTCGGGGAGGCTGGCCGGATAACCCGTGTTGGCTCCTTTCCGCGAGCATCCTCCCCCGTCTTCTTACTGTCTCTCGGCACGATAGCTACATTCTGCATGGCCGGAGTCGCGGTCCCCTGAGGTTCGGAGTTGACCAGATTCATGCCCCTCTGCCGTGCCCATTCCTCCCACTTCTTGATGAGTTCTGGGCAGTCCTCTATTGCATGGGCATTCACGCGGCACTGGGAACACCATGGGCGTCGGGGAAGGGGGCATTCCTGGGCCACGTGACCCTCCTGGTCACAGTTGTAGCATTTCAGCAGACCTCTTCCCCCTGTGCAGCCTCCTCGCATACCGCCTCCTCGGCCCCTCGATGCCTCGTTCACCCGATAGGAGGGTCGGTCCAACTAGTCTGCTAGAGCGTCGAGAGCTCTGCGCTGCTCAGTGTTGTGAGTCGTGGAAGCACAAAACTCACAATATACATTTTTTGGGACGTTGGAGTACTTCTGTAGTATTGGGCACATCCGAGGTTGATGCCCCATTGTTTGACAAATTTCGCAATATTTCGTGGCGGTAGGGTTTGGTTGAGGTGGGAACCCCGCGTAAGGCTGTTGCGGCTGGTATACCCCCTGCGGATTCATTGTCGCGCCACCCGCCGTAGGTGGACCCCCCTGGATTGCCACGACAGAGGGTCCCACACCTGTGCCACGCAACCGGGGACACTCGATTGCGACGTGGCCTTCAACCAGGCAGTGAGTGCACCAAACGTTCGGCCTGGCTGGTCTTATAGGCTGCATCTCCTTGAGCTTTTCAGTCAGATTGGCGATCTGATGTTGCAATCCCACCAAGGAAGGATCCTGCGGGGCCGGACCTCCCTGATATTTCTGAGGGTAGCCCACCATGGCCTCTATCTTCATGGCCTGCTCCAGAGCGTCCTGCAAGTTGTCAATCTTCTGCTGGGTGAGGGGGGTTTATGTCAAGGGAAGTAGAGCCTTGATGAACCAGTCCCTCTGATGGTTTGGGTCGATCGGGTAGCTGAGTTTCCCGAACGCATCCTTGAACCGACGCATCAGCTCCCATGAAGTTTCTCCTTCTTTCTGCTTAATCTCCCAGAGCTCGGACAGACCCTGCTAGTTTGTCTGGGGAAGCTTAAATTCGTGGACAAAATCCCGCTTAACGTCCTCGATTACTGGATTCAGATGGGCCTCAGACCACTTGATGAACCATCGCAGAGCCCTTTCTTTGAGCGTGGTTTGGAACTCTATTAGCTTCCCTGCATCTGGCGTCTGCCGAGCCCTCCATATGGCTTCGCAGAGATACCAGTGTTTCTCCACATCATCGTTGCCTCGGCTAGAGAATTCTGGATACCGGGTGAATGACCCGACCATATTTGCTTGCGAAGGGGTGACCAGAATAAACCCTCTGGGTCTTGGTTGTGTGACTATACCACTAGGAACTGCAATACTACTCGTAATGCTGCTATTAACGTGCGACACTGAACTGCTGTGCAATCGACTTAATGCTTGTAACTTAACGAAAATATTACTCAAAGGTTTATAGAGTACCAGGGGGAGGTAGGGATCCTTGCCGTGCAAATTTTGGGAAGTAGGGCTGCCTGGAGAGATGAATTCCATCTGCTCTTGAAACAACTGCTGCACACCTGCATCGTCTTCGTTAGTCATCATCTCCCTTTCTCTCCTAGCTGGGCTCCCATGCACCCGCCGCACTCCCACAGCAGTCCCTTCCCTCTCCCGGGTATTCGCCTGGGTGTCCATAATTCATATCCTCTGAGGCGCCTCCTCCTGATTCTTCCTATTGTCTTCCCGTCGCTTCAACTCCCGCATCACCCTTTCTCACCACCTGTTGGCGATCTGCGCCCTCCGATGTGCACGTCGCTCCCTCAACCTCCTTGCGGTCTCAGCATCCATTCCCCACTCCCCCCGCTTCACACTTCACGTAGCATATGTCCCTTCAGCCCTTCCCCCAGCACTGGAGCTTTACGCTTCCATGCTCGATTTTTGGAATTCCATCAGCCCTTCGTCCACCATCAAGGCCTTAATCCATAGCGGAATCTCCTTGAGCAACTTCCCTCTTAACTGTGAGCGGAAGATAGCCTCAACCTTCGAGAAGGATTGGTAGCACTCTGCGGCAAACTCCAAAATATATCCGTCCAAGGTGGTCTCTACCCAAAAATCCACCGCACGGGGCAACTCAGTATCCAACCGATGCAGGGCCACCAGATCCCTGTGCACCCACTGGCAATTTATCCTCTGCAAGCTATCCCTAGGTACCTTGGTCTGCAATCTCCGCAACCAATTGTAGAGGTCGCTAGGGAATTTTCCCCAGAGGATCTCATAGGTATCACTAGCAGAATCTGAGAAAAGGACGAGATCCTTGAGCACCCTCTCCTTTCGATTCGTCAACTCCGCTTACTGAGAAACAAACTAGTCCAGATGGTTATCCCACCATCGTCGTATTTCTCCTTCGAATATCCTCGATACCATGATATAGTTCCCCTCATAACGTGTAGGGTCCCGACAACGGAACCATTTGTTGGCAAAGAAACAGGTCTCGCAGGCAAGACCCAGGTTCAGAGGTTGGGGCCAACAAGGGTGTCTGCTGTAGTCTAGAACCACGCCGGCATTGTCACCCTACTCCGGAGAGCACAGAGTCTCACCCGAGGCGTGCCATGACCGCATGCAGAAGGGGAATAGATCAATAGTGAGGGAGGGATCCGCAACTCAGGATTAATATAGAATTGAGTGCATAAACATCATTATATACGCAAGAACATTCAGAAGATCGAACAGATATTAAGCAAATAAAATTTTAAGACATCATAGACATCATGCATGCATGTAACTCATAGAATAAGACAGCAACCTGCAAGTATATTAATCCTCTTCAACCAAATCCATAGTTACATCGCTTCCACAACCAGAGTTTTACAAGTCTGTCACAGACATCTTATAGGACAGAAAGATATATAAGAGAAGCCTAGGAACTACAGAGATATCATGCTCGGAAGGGATTCCCTCTGCAGCATCTGCTCAATCCTCTTCAGTTCCTCTGCATTCGTCTCTTCTTTCGACTGGGTGACGGTTATTTATTCACTCGCCATCGCAACTGCTAGTTCCTCTTGTGTTCTTCTTCAGTTGCTTCCGACTTCTCTCTTGTTTTCTATGAGTTCTGCTCTCTATCTTCTGCTGTATCTTCTCTTCGTCTGCGCTTATGCTTCTGCTTTCTTTAGCTATCTCATGTTCCCTCGCAACCTCGATAGCTCCGCTACTCACCATAGTTGCGACTTGGTTGCGACTACCATGTGTCATTCTGCAACCCAAAAATCTGTTCTTTATTCAAAATTCAAAATATTCAAAACAAGTATTCAAAACAAGGGCCCCAACATGTATTTCTTGGTTATCTCAAACAGTTTTTGTATATGTAGTTGTTGGTTATTTCAATTTTTTTTTCTATATGTAGTTCTTGATTATTGAAAGTCCACTGATGGTGTTTTCTTGAACTGTGCTTGCTCTATAAGAGCCTCATCAAGGATGTTATTGAAAGTCCACCTCATTCTTTCCTTGAGTCAGTTGCTAATTCCATTGCATCTAGCATTTTTAACAAGTTTGCTCAAATTCATTCACTTCGTATCAGGGTAGGCAAACCGCATGTGGCAGTACTGGGGATTGTTGATTACTTGGGGGTTGAAATTTATAGGACATCTAAGAGTGAAGAGTAGAGCTTATTCTGAAATGGCAAGTGAGATGAAAATAACTCCCCGTAGCATATTAATTTTTTCAAATTTGTGTATTTTATGATTGAAATGTCTCTTATTTAGAGAAAATCCTTTGAAAGTTGTATTACATTTGTAATTCTGCAATGCAGCAACTTAATGAGAATTTCCCATAACTACAATAAGAGAAATCTCTCAAATGTAAACTTATTAAAATCAATATCACTGTTGAAATATCTTGTGCTTTGACATGACACTCTTTCCAGTCAAAAATACATTGTTGGACTTGTCAGTGCTCTAGTATGTATAAATCAAATTCTCATTTCATAAGTAAATATTCCAGTCTCTTTTAAATAGACTTCCTTTCCTGTCCATCAAAGACTTATTGTGACCTATCTTGTGTGGAGTTTATGGGATTACTAGTGAGTATCTCTAGAAAATGAAGATAGAAATACTTTTTGGTAGGCGACCTAAGCATGTTTTAGATCGTGAGATGTCCTGACTATCTTGTGTCTGTACATGAAGCTTGGATGTATACTTGAAGTAGTTCTGAACTTTGAAGAATTTTTTAGCAATGCCAAAGAAATCTCCTCTTTTTTTTCAATAATACAAGGGAATTTATTTTGCAATCACTTCTGGGCAGAGAAACATAGAGAAATTGTAAATTTTTTTTGCTTCTCAAATGACAACTACAGTGCTTGGAGTTTGTTAGTAATTAGTGGATTCGTAATTAATTGATAAGGGGATTTTTGTGCATTTTCATAATGGTATGTATGCTATTGGGGGGAGCTTGAAAGAGTACAAGATGTATAGGATATCCAAAATCCTCATAAAGATGTCTATAAAATAGATGTCATAGATCATTCAAAGGTATACGACTTGAACATAAATTTAAATACTCATCTTATGTTGCACTGGCTTTTGGGTTGGAGGGATGACAGGGATGGTGGAACTCTAGGATGGCTAGAGCACACCTCAAAAATTTTCCGGGATGATAGGTGGGTGATGAAAATAATAATAATAAATATTAAAAGAGATATTTAACATTTTTAGAATTTACCATGGACATGAATGATATATAATACATTTGCAATTAAAGATCAAAACATTGAAATAAAAATGTGAATGATAATGGCTTTAGGGATGAAGGGGTAAGGGGTTACAGGAATGGAGGGACTTTAGGATGGCTGGATCACATCCTCAAATTTTTCAGCGGATAGGTTGGGGATGACAATATAATAATTAATTATTAAAAGAGATTTGAAAATTTGAAAATTCACCATACACATGAATGATAAATATAATTGCACTGAGAGGTGCTCTACAACCCAATATAGGGGAGTTGTGTAGGCATTAGACGTTAGATGTAAACATTTTTTAAATGTTGGCTTTACAGGGGAGATGTGTAGGTGTTAGGCGCTAGACATTAGACGTAAGTACATCCACAATTTTTTAACATTTATATGTCGGCTTAATTAATATTATAAATTTATAATATCTATTTTAAGATACATTATAAATAAAGTAAAATTACAAATGATAGAATGAAGCGCAACCATCGCCATGGGCTGTTGCCCTCCGTTGCCAACGCCTGTGTTACTATCATGGTTAATGATGCAGTTTATGCTATCTAGGCTAGGGTTTACGAATATTTGTGGTTGGATGGCAATTTTTCTTGAATGGAGATTAGTAATGGATCTCTCATATCTACCATTGGATGGCTAGGGTTTACAAAAGCATAAGGAATCAAACATATATGTGCGAGATATGCAAGCGTGGATTGTAGAGGGACCAAAATCTTTAGATGCACAGACACAAACATAATGTCTCGTGGAAATTATTGAAGTGAGATACAACATATGCACGAATTAAGCAAGTGTTTGCACACATAAAGTCCCGTGGAAATTATTGAAGCGATATACAATAGGTGCATGAATTAAACAAGTGTGTTTTTGACCAAAACCAACCTATCTCCACCATAATCATTCTCATGCGCTGGGCCTTATCATGCACATGGCCAGAAGCATCCATTGGTTTCTTTGCTTATACCATACATTGAATTCTTCTCATTTGAGCTTTCTCACATTGGTTTACATAATTATAGCTTATGCTTTTGACACAAGGGTTGGAAGAGTCGACTTTGCTTATGGATCCTACGCTACTTAACATTGGCAATGACCTCGACCTCAACCTCCATGGGTTGATGCAAGAACTTAAACTTGTAATTCACTTGTCTGAGTATGAAACTAGTCCGTGTCATGTAAAAATAATTAGAGATGTGATTCATACTCATATTTTCTTACCTCCTTTCCGAGTTTGTTCCCTTAAATATTGAAAATATTTTGTCTAATAATAATGTTTTGCAAAAGTTTTGTTTCAGAGCCTTTTAGGAGTTTGTTTGAACTTGGATTTTATCAATGTAAATGATATTTTTCTATCATTAAAAAATAAAATATTTAGTGTTTAAACTATAATTAATATTTTGTTTTTTTAATTATTGTTTAAAAATTATAATTTTTTTTTGTCACAATTACAATGGTTTATCATGATATGTTCATTATAGTAGAATACTGAGAAATTAATCTATTAATGTTAATCTTGGATGTATCATATTGTCTAATCATCATTGTAATTTGTCCAGTGTTAAAAATATATATACATTTTCAAGATCATATACTTTAAACAATTAAAAATTTATAAATTATTACATAGCTCAAAGTTTAAGCTCTAAATTCATAACAATGAAGGTACTATTAATCTACTAAGTTTGGATATATCATATTGTCTAATCATCATTATAATTTGTCCATTGTCAAAACAAAGCATACATTTCCAAGGTCCAAAGCTTTAAACAATTAAATTTAAAGTCCTATAAGCTATAACATGGTCTAAAGTTGAAGCTTTAAATTTATATAACTAAAATTACTACCTGTGTATTACTAATTATATTTTAAAGTTACAAGCTTTGTAAGCTTGAGCAATTTAACTCTTTGTTCATTTGAACATATGAGTGACTTAACTCTAGATCGACGATTACCCAATATATGATGGGATGCTTGTTGGCAGTATTTCTAAAATGATGGACACAAATTTTGTACATCCATTTTTCAGAAGGCTCTTGTTCATCCTTTGAATAGTGTCATGAACATCAACAAAGGGTTCTCATTTTGGGTAGTTTAGCTTGAACATATTGTCCACTAGCTTTGCCTTGAATATTTTGTATATACATGGAATGAAAAATGTTCAAATTGAAAGAAATGTAACTTAATACAATCACATATAATGATATAAATCTATAATAACAACGGGTTAGGATTCAAGAGTCAAGAAAATGGATTTAATATATTATGTATCTAAAGTTAGTAGAAACATGGATGATAATCCAAAATGGAAAAATGCTTAAAATAAGACAATGTGGGTGTCGAATGGTGAAGTGTCTTAAAATAACAAAAAAGGGAGTCTTGACTCAATGCATATACTAGCATGGAGCTTTAAGCTACTCATAAATTCCAAAATTTCCATTAAGCCTATCAAAAAATGCATGAGCCTTACTTTCTCTGTCTCATTGTCATGATTGCTCTATAATTGCAACAGAATGCCATTAACATTAGCCAATCACGCTTAAAGAGATGAACCATCCCCTTCATCAATGATCTAGGAAGCATCCTTGGGATCTACATCCCACTATGTTGTTGGTCCTTGTAATACTATGGTGCCTTCTTTGTAAGAAGGAAAAGGTTGCCATGCACACAAGTTTTTTTAAACCTCTTAGAGGTAAGACTATTCCTCTTGATAGAGTTGATAAAATTTTATGCGGACTAGTTCCTTTCTGCAATTGAGGAACTATCAACATGAGATAGTAAACACATAGCTAAAGTGTAGTTATGTGCAACTTTGTCCCCATACATCCTCCTCCGTCCATTGAGGCTTTTTCGTGCCATATCTAACAAATCTTCGTTTTTAGCTCTAGAGAAAGTGGGGTTAGTGAGCAACACAAATTCAAGAAATTGTTTTTGGTTTATGGTTGCTTGCTCCTATGTATACATCTTTTGTATGTTGTCAATAAGTTGTTGTTTCACTTGAGGATCATCTATTCATGCAACTCTATCTTTCATCTCCACATACCACTTCATATTAAGTGCATAAGTGGTCATATGTAGATGTGTGTTTAATTAGTTCCATATTTTTCTATCAACTTTTAGATTTCATTAAATAACCCTAAAGTTGTGTCCCATTGGTGGATGATGGGCTTGATCTATTTGATCATGCTATCAATTGAATCATATTTCCCCAAGGCTAAGGGAATTTAAATATGTATTCTTGATTAGCTTCAATATTAGAGGAATGAAAGAGAAAATGTATTTCACATTAATCCACCAGTCACCATTTAACATGTCCCACCTTTCACTAATTTGTTTTGAATTCCGTCCATGTATATAGGCCACTTAGAACTAATACTAGTGGCCTGAAGGCCCATTGCACCTCTAGCATATGGTTTAGAGGAATAAATTTAAGTGACATACTTTGCATCTACTAGTTTCAAGAGAATTTTTGCATAAATCCTGTAAATAGGTAGAAAGGCATGGTGGTTTTAAATGGATAATTGTGGCTCTTTAACATCTAAAATAGTGCAGGTGATCTAAGAAAATTTTCCAATGCCTTTGAGTGCATTATTCAAAGCACACACAACGAGTCTAAAATAAATGCTTATACCTACTTTGAATCATTAATCTTGTAGACCTATAATTTGGTGTAGAATTTGAGACAAACTATATCTGTTGAACCAATCTCTTTGATTTCATTCTTCAATACCTTAACTTGGAACATTGCATCCTTCATCTTTCGATTACAATCAATTACCTTTAAGAAATAGGGCCCGGTTGAAGAGGTGAGAATGATGTTCAACATAGGTCTTTATTAAATATTTGTCCAACCATCCATGACGATTGAGCACTTGAAAGACAACCCATGATTTCTTAAGGCTATCCATCGACCTTGCTTCTTTGAGACCCCCCTATTTAAAAAGTTTGTCCTCATTTAATTGTAACCAAGGGGTTGAAATGGGTTAGTGGTAATGAATTTTCTTATCATCTCTTTGTAAAGTGAAGAATGGGCGACATTAAATAATATTCCAGTAGCAAAGAAAAATACAACCACTAACATCCTTTTCCTCCTTGCATTGTTCAATTGACATATCTATCACAACAACTTTCCTACTTGAAATAATATGCTAGAATGCCCCAATGAATCCACTTGTCACTATCATTGGTTGCTCCTTGAAAGTACTCCGTCTTGGTAGCCATGTGAAGTTTTGTAATTTATTTATTTTTATTTTTTTCTAATAGGTAGGTGCATCCTTTTACTTAATCCTCTAGAATAGCTAATAGATGTTGGTAAACTGTAGTGTAGTTTCCCGAAGTGTACGACTATAGAGGTTGTGTAGCCATTGCTTTGAACCATTGTTGTTTTTCATCTTTGAGTGATATTCTTGACAAATTGCAACAAAGGTTTCTCCACATCGACATAATTTTTTTTAGTTGAATCAAGCATTGTATTTATAACTACTCTCATTTTAGATTCTTTTTTTTTTATAAGTTGGACTAATCTATTTATATGAAACATAGTTTATAGAGCGGGACTTTCCTCCAGAGCTGCAAAACTATCCAATTCCAGAGGGAGTCTTAAGCAAAAAATCAGAAAAGAGACCGCCCCTAACGGGGAAACCGACCCAAACTATGCTGCCCATAGATGGGAAACCAACAATCATAGAGTTATGCAAAAAAACAATTTTTCCAACAACAACTTTTACAACCATTGCTTGTACAACCATCTTGTCCCAAAAATGCAGCGAAACATTAGAAAATATCAAAATAAGGTAAGGAGACCGGTCAAAGCCATGGAAGCCCATCAGGTTCACCGTCGAGGTGTGAAGGAGGAGGCTCCTCCACAATGGGACATCTGTATTCTTCATCAGAATCAGCTGCGTCTCCCTTGGACGGCTGAGCAGAGTGCTCAGGAGAGGAAGTTGAGTAGCCTTTCTTCATCTGCTTGTCCAAATGCGCATAACTTCTGCTGCCATTGCCCACGCTGCTAGAGGATTGCGAACTGGATTTGATGGGTAGGGCAGCGGATTTTCTGGGATCTTGATGAGGCCCATGGAAATTCTGGATTTCCTCATGCGCTTTCTGGAGCTTGAGCCGGTATCGCCACGCTGCACCTCCTGAAACATAACAGAGAGAGTGGCGGTAATTCTTGGATTGTCCAAGACGCTGTCGAAGCGGAATTGAGCTACATTGTCTGTTGGAGGCATGGTGTTGCCAGGTTCGTGGATGGAAAGGGGCGGGTGAGAGCCAACACCTCTGCCACCGTCTCGCTTACACCTCATGCAATGCCTTCGCGGAAAGCTGGGATGGAGGCCGAATGAGGAGACTGAGAAGGCGAACCGGAGGGCGAGTGCGAGAGGTGAGAGGGCAAGCACTGCGAATTATCACAACAACCAGACTGGAAGGGAGGTGAATGCAGAGGAGAGGCATGAGGCGAACACAGCATGAGTTCTACCTTGGAGGAGTGGTGATTGTAGTGGAGAGGCGAGGGCTGAACAACACGCGGAGCAGGAAGAGGGCTATCAATTCTAGTCGATTGTATGGCGAGCTGAAGACAGAGATGGAGTGGAGAAATGGAGCTCAAGAGCTGAGTCGAGGTGAATGACAAAGCCAAAGAATGAGGGGAATAAGTAGCTGTAATGGAGATGGGACGCGGCTCCATTGATGTGTGGGCTGAGCAAGTTGCAAAGTTAAGGCAGAGAGAGGGAGCTTTAAATGCCAAACGCGGTACGCTGAGGGGCTTTAAAGCCTTGGTACAGTACTCCGAGGTGGGCAGGTGGCCTGGCCAGGGGTAGCGCCTTAGGCTAGCCACCACATTATTCTTATAACTCACCCGCATCCGGGAACTCTCACTTTAGATTGAGAAGATGGAGAAACACTAAATTCCTTTTATTTTTTAGCAGTTGCAGGGAAGAATTTGAAAAATTGAAATGCAAATCCCAAACTAATGTATTCAATTACTACACCCTTGAAACTATGAAATTAATACAAGTTTGAAACATTGAAGTCTAAATTGATTTAAAAAAACAAATTCTAATATTTAAATACTCAATGAAGGGTGAATCCATATTCATTATGTGAGGGGAAAATAAACGAGTTGTGTGCTACTTCTAGAGTTTGAATAAGCTACAACTAAATCCATTGGTGGGTCGTGTAGCTAAATTTACTCTTGGAGTGGGTGTTTGAGTGTTGAAGTGAGTTAAGAGTGCCCATGGGTGAGTTTTGGAGTGTGGTGAGTGTGCTAAGTACCGTGGTTGGTGGTTGATGGTTGTGAGTATGATAAATGATGATGGTTAAAGGTTTTGTGTGTGTGATACATGTTGGTTGATGGTTGAGTGTGATAAATGATGATGGTTGAAGGTTTTTTGTGTGTGATACATGTTGACGGACGAGAATGACTATTATATTACGAGTGCTACTACTAGTGGTGGATGATACAATAGGGAAATTGGAGTATTAGCATGAGACTATCAAGGAATACGAACTATGAGGTTAGGGTTTAGGGGGATACAATTAGTATAAATCCAAATTGGGGTATGAGGGGTGCTAGCACCAATGTTTAGGTGTAGGTTTTTAATTTTTATGTATTTTTTAATGTCAAACAATGGGTTAGTGTTGAGAGGTAGGTAGTTGTACTTGATTTTCTCAAGGGACAACTGGGCCACACTCTAAAACTATTGAATTTTCTAAAGGGGTGGCCTGAGACTTGGACCATACCCTAATTAGTTGTACTTGATTTTCTTACAAACTTTTTGTTTCAATGGAGAGGTATTGTAATCAAGCCAAAAAAGTACTTGACTAAAAAATGTACATATTAAAGAAAAAAACATATTTAAAATAAATTAAAGTTTATTGCTTTATTTTTATTTTAAAATATGTTTTTATTTATCCCATCAATTTTCTTAAAACATATTTAAAATAAATGATAATTTTATTGTAATCAAACCAAAAACAGTACTTGACTAAAAAATGTACATATTAAAGAAAAAAACATACTTGACTAAAAAATGTACATATTAAAGAAAAAAACATATTTAAAATAAATTAATTTTTATTTATTCCATTAACATATTTAAAATAAATAATAATTTAATTATATAATACATTCTTATTTTTATACATATTGTAATAATTTTGGGTAATTAATTTGTAAATATTAACTATCTCCAAGTTTCCTTGTAAATTAATTATCCAAAAAAATTAAGGATATGGATTTTTCCATAACTAATATTGTTTTTTCATTCATTATCATACTTATTTTTAACAATAAATATTTATTAACCTGTTAGTATTCCTTCCTTGTTTTCTATTAATGGTTGCATTCTTTTTAATAACAATATTATTTTCTAAGAACAATATTTGTAGGTATCCTCTCTCTCTCTCTCACATATATAGATTTTTACATAATTAATATTTTCTTTCCATTTCTTATCATACTTATTTATATCAATAAATATTTATTAACCTATAATAAAAATAATTAAATATATGGATTTTGCATAATTAATATTTTCTTTCCAATCATTATCATACTTATTTTCAATAATAAATATTTATTAACTTATAATCATTTTTTGCTTGCTTGCTTTGTATTAATTGTTGTATTCTTTTTAATAGCAATGTTTTTTCACCTTTTTTCCATTAATATATTTTATTAATCATAATAGTTTCTAGATAGCTTAATTATTTAATTTTTGCCAACTCTTTTTTCATAAAACTATATTATCATGTACTCATGTACCCATAGATTATTAACAATTTGGTTTCCCCAATTCAATTTTCTAGAGTATTCTTCATCATGGTAATTTAACTAGTCCCTTTTCCATAAATAATGAGAGTTGACATACATAAACAACATCATAATCTTTGTTATTGTCTTTGATTATGCCAATACTCAGTCACCATACATTATACATTATAGGCATATATTTGTTAAAAGAAATAGAGAACCAACCGCAACATATTTGAAAAGAGAAATAATTCTCATTTAAAAAAACATTTTACACTTATAATCCATTTTATTTATATATATTTTTATTATTGTGATGAATATATATATTTAAACAATTAAATGTTTAAATAAAAAACAACAATAACTTTTAAATTTTAAATTTTAATTAAAACATACACCAAGCTACACACTCCAACATTTCATCTCATATTATATAATAACATATTAAAAATGTGGCACAACATATTATACAACTCCATGCGATAACATGGTTAACTTTATAGTTAAATACACCAAAATTAAGAACTACATTATTAGTTAGAGATTATAGTACTTCCTTTTGGTAAAAGTGCATTAACTCTACATAATTTTCTACTTTTATGCAAAGTTTCATGAAAATGTTCAATATTTCTATTTTCCAAAATAATTTTGCAATTTTCTTGGAATCTTATTTTTAATTTTGAATTGGCTCAACTAGCTTTAATGGGACATAATTCCCTTATGGAGAGAAATTTATTTTCAATATTTTTTAGTCCTTAACAATTCATTTTAAAATAAATAAATAAAACTAATTTGCTGAGTGACTAGCTCTTCATGAATGCTTTGATACTGTTATGCCCCTTATGCCTGAACCTTGCTATCATGTGGAAGCTGGGGGTAAATCTTGGCACATTCCTGAAGAGCAAAGCTATGCATAGTGGCTTCCTGTTATGCCTGACCTTGCTATCATGTGGAAGGTGGGGGGTAAATTTTGGCACATTCCTGAAGAGAAAAACTATGCACAATGGCTTCACCATTTCAGGCAACTTCTGCATCCCCTAGTCTCCGAACTCCCATGTTTGTGGGAAGACATATTAACAATTAAAAGCCTCTAAAAAAGATATTAAATTGGAACATAAAATTTCTACACACTGGATTTGCATACAATATAATTAAAAACTATATATTCAAATTATTAAAAACTTAATTGTACTTCAATCTAATTTAAAATATATATTCAAATTATAAAAAAAAATTATTTTTTAATTTAAAGAACATAAATAAAAATATATATTCAAAATTTTAAGAACATATTTGTAACTTAATCTAGCTTTAAACTCTATATTCAAATTATTAAAAACTTAATTGCTCAACATGAGTGAATGGTTGTGTGGAGAAAACACATTTCTTAACACAATCAACTTCTTCGCACTACTACTTCAAATGATATCTTATCTTATTATGCCTATGCTTGATGCTAGAAATCATTTTCTTATGCTGTTTTTTAATTTGGAAAACATAAATAAAACTATACATTCAAATTATTTATAACATAATTGTTTTTTAAAATAAAACTATATTTTCAAATTACTAAAATCTTATTTGCACAACAAACGAGTATAGATAAAAAAAACATTTATTTGTATAATCAAATTCTTCCCTCTACTATGCAAACCATATCTTATCCTTTATGATGTTTTTTAATTTCAAAAACATGAATAAAACTATATATTCAAATTATTAAAAAACACAATTGTTTTTTTAGTTTCAAAATCATAAATAAAAAAATATATTCAAATTATTAAAAAACTTAATTGTAACTCAATGCAACTTAAACTATATATTCAAATTATTAAAAACTTAATTGGACAACATGAATGAATAGTTACGTAGGAGTGAGGAGAACAGACATTTCTCCCCATAATGAAATTCCGGACACTACTAGTGCAAACTAATTTAACTAATTTCCAAAAGCATACCCCTCCTCAAAAATTTCTATCTCTAAAACTATCAATTTCTAAAAACATACCCCTCCTCAAAAACTTCTTAGAACATTTCATGTCAATTAAACAATTGTTGAAGCTTGTGTAGAGAGTGATGCAGGAGCATAGGAGCACCCTTAATAAAAATTAGAACCCAATGCTGTAGAAGGAGAAAGCATGGCATGAGGTCGAGATTTACTCACGTTCGTTTGAGTTGTTAATTTTTTATTAATGAAATTATTATTTTAAGAGATTGTAAGCCACCTCACTAAGTATATATGGTTAACCTATTATAAAAATAGGGAAGTGCATGCTTTTAGGAAATTGTTACGAGATCCTAAGAGAAAAGAATGGATCTGAAATGATCCATTCGAGGTATTGTATTCTTTATAACTATAGCCTTCGCATAATAGACACCATGTAACATTAAGCGCCGAGAGGGTGACCTAACTCATATAAGTAATTCAAAAATAATTGAAATCATGTGTTCGTTATTGTGAATTTCTATCATTGTGTATACGAGCTATAATTTTCATAAATTCGTGAGATTGTGTGTTTTAGAGAGAGCGCACACTCATTTTTTTATGTACAGGTTTGAATCCCGTGTGGATTCGTGAACTGTGTAGAGGAGATGGATAGCTCATATCCATTCAGAGTAGAAATGAGTACGAGGGTTAACGGCTGTAGGCAGGCCCGAAATGCTTGAAAACGAATGTGGAATGTTATTTAATATCCGAACATTCTGAGATATAGCTGATGGATCTCGGGCTTGAAGGGTATATTCCTCTTTATGCAGTTTAAGAGCTATGCCATGTGCATGATCGAGAGTTAGTACCAGGGTGCATTGAGAAGAATTTTGTTGCTGCATAGTGAACTATTTCATACAGATCGTGGGCCATAACCCATAGATCCATGAATTGGGAAAAAGTGTAGTTAGTCTACATCAAGTGGTATCAGAGCAGGGAAAGATTTTCTGTGAGTAAGTTTTGCGTGCGAAAGAAGGACGTACAAATATGTTGAAAGCTTGTGGTCTTTATATTGTCGTATATGTAGCAGCAGAAAAAGGTGAGAAGATTGCAAAAACCTAGAGCCAGGGGTGCTCAAATGGTTCTAGAGGAGAGAACCACAAAGATACCGAAAGACTGAGCTCATATGAGAGAAGCTTGGTGAGGTATCGTGTAGCAGGGAGGACTTGCTACTGCAGAGGTTTTCTTGCAGCTCACGGAAAAATCACAAAGGCAATTCCACAGAGGATGTGGGTAGAATTGCTAAGAAATGAAGAAGGCATTTCTTATGACCTGGAGGTCATAAGAAATTTTGTACCTTGGGAGTCTGATGCAGGAGCATCAGAGCACCCTTAATTAAAATTAGAACCCAATGCTGCAGAAGGAGAAAGCATGGCATGAGGAAGAGATTTACTCATGTTCGTTTGAGTTGTTAATTGTTTATTAATGAAATTATTATTTAAGAGATTGTAAGCCACCTCACTAAGTAGATATGGTCAACCTATTATAAAAATAGGGAAGTGCATGATTTTAGGAAATTGTTACGAGATCCTAAGAGAAAAGAATGGATTTGAAATGATCCATTCTAGGTATTGTATTATTTATAACTATAGCCTTCGGCATAGTAACGGGGAGAGGCTAGACACCATGTAACATTAAGCGCCAAGAGGGCGAACTGGCTCATATAAGTCGTGTTGTAATTCTAATTCGAAAATAATTGAAATCATGTGTTTGTTATTGTGAATTTATATCATTGGGTATACGAGCTATAATTTTCATAAATTTGTGAGACTGTGTGTTTTAGAGAGAGCACACACTCACTTTGTTGTGTATAGGTTTGAATCCCATGTGGAATTGTGCACTGCGTAGAGGAGATGGGTGGCTCATATCCATTCGGAGAAAAAATGAGTACGAGGGTTAACGACTATAGGTAGGCCTGAAACGCTTGAAAACAGACATGGAATGTTATTTAATATCTGAACATTCTCAGATATGGCCAATGGATCTCGGGCTTGAAGAGTATATTCCTCTTTATGTAGTTTAAGAGATATGTCATGTGCATAATCAGGAGTTAGTACCAGGGTGCATTGAGAAGAATTTTGTTGTTGCATAGTGAACTATTTTGTACATATTGTGGGCCATAACCCACAGATCCATGAATTGGGAAAAAGTGTAGTTAGATCAAAGAGCTTTGTGTGGGAAGCTTTCACTCTGTAAAGAGATTTCTGCCGAAATATTATATTTTATTGTGTAGATAATTTTTTTATGATGTTTTTTAATTTATAAAACATAAATAAAACTGTATATTCAAATTATTAAAAACGTAATTGTTTTCTAAATTTGAAAACAAAAATAAAACTATATAGCAAAGCTCTGCTGTCCAGAGTTAATTATGAAGCTATAAGTGATAGCATCACAATAGTAATAGAAAAATGAATAGCAAAATGAATTATAACTATTAATCACTATAATAATTAAACAACATCAATAGCTTCCTGAAACTATTACATTTTTATAATACTATAGCTATTACAAGGAAACCTACTATAGCTATAGTTAATAATTAATGAGTTAAACTCCCCACTACAATAGTTATTATATTTAACTATTATTAACTTGACTATTAATAAACTATTGTGCATTTAATTATAACTATTAATTAATACTATAGATGCAATAGTTAATAATTAATGAGTTAAACTCCCCACTACAATAGCTATTATATTTAACTATTATAACTTGACTTTTAATAGACTATTGTGCATTTAATTATAGCTATTAATTCTCCATCATTAAAGATGTTTTTTGATAATTATTTTACATGGACAACTTTTATAATACTATAACTATTAATTTTTTTAATTAATAGTTAATAATTAATGAGTTAAACTCCCCACTACAATAGCTATTACATTTAATATCTATTAACTTGACTATTAATAGACTATTGTGCATTTAATTATAGCTATTAATTCTCTCCCATTTTTGTTTTATGTTTTTGATAATTATTTTACATGGACAATTTATAATACTATGGCTAATAACTTTTTTATTTTATTTTATATTAATTGTTAATAATTAATGAGTTAAACTCAACAATGCAATATCTATTGCATTTGATATTATTAAATTGATTATTAATAGTCTTTTGCCAATTTAATTATAGCTATTAATTTTCTGGCATTAATGGTTTCTTCTTTTGATAATTATTTTACATGGACAACTTTTCCACACAAAGAAAACACAAATATTACTATTAAACAAAAATGTTCACATTTTCATTAATAGTTAATGATTAATGAGTTAAACTCTCAGTGCAATAACTATTATATTTAACTATTATTAACTTAACTATTAATAGACTATTGTGCATTAAATTATAACTATTAATTCTCCCATATTAATCTCAATAAAGGTTGTCATTGATGTCAATATAGCATTATTGGGATGACAAATATTCTTGTGATGTCATAACCTCATGTATCCTTGCTCTTGATGAAGAAGCCTAGAACCTGGATGATGTCCTTATCCTTGATGGATACCACACTATTGAAGGACCATACATGAGTGACCACACTTGATGATGTCATACATGATGACACTTATGAAGGTATTGATGACATTGTTGGAGACTACATAATGATATGGATGGTGGTTGGAAGAATACCTTGACGCTCTCTTGATAACAAATTAATAAATGCTGCACTATGGTTGATGACATATCACTGCACTATTACATGATGTCATGAATGCTACACTATCATGATGACATGGATAATTTCCATGATGACACTATGATGAAGAACTTGGAGACACACTAATAACCTCTTGATGTCCTAATAATCAAGCCCTAATGACCTCTTGTTGTCCTCATCATCTTCTACACTGAAGATTTCAAGGACAGTTACAAAGAAAAATAAAATTTGGCACCTTGGAGGCATCCAATCATCATGGGTCCTATACCATCTTGTAGAGTACATTTTTCCCTTTCTAATGAACCCTCACTTTCCCTCAAACTCCCGATGGTTGAGGAGATACTAAATTTTTAAGTTTTAAAATAATAATTAATTATGAGCCGACCTACACTCACACCCTCATCTTAACCCTCTTTCAAAATGGACGTGTCTCTTCATTCCTTAAAGAAACCATTATAAAAACAAGTTCGGGGTTCATTTGTAGGCATCAATATCGGTGATCCAAGACACAGAAATGGAGCTTTAGTTCACAACTCGTGAACACAGAAGGAGCCAACATTTAAAGGAGCAATATAGATCTTGTTTGGGCCTATATTTTTCTTAACACATAGTTGTCTCCATCTCAGACCTGGGTTTGAAATAATTTGTGACACTTATCTCAAATACCTCGGATCCCTTGTTGTAGCTTAGGACAGTGACAACATAAATTCAGACTTCTTAATTTCAGACAGTGTCATCAAAAAGCTTACCTTAGACTGTGGTGGACTCCTTAATATTGTGGTGAACTCCTTGCTCAAGCTCTGGTGGACTCCTTAGCTCAAATTGTGGAAGATTAGAATGAGACCTGTGTAGTAACTACAACCATATTATACTGTGTATAGATTTTCGGCTCATTTCCTTGTTGGACAGTCTCAACACAATGATACTACCTCTCATATCGGTGGAGACCTTGATTGCTGTAATTGACCTAACCGTGTATCATCATTCTTTGCTCAGACTTCCTTGCTGGACAGTCACAACACAATAATACTACCTCTCAGAACGGTGAAGACCTTGGTTGCTGTAATTTCCTTGACTGTGCATCATCATTCTTGGGTCAGATTTCCTTGCTAGACAATCACAACACAATCATACTACCTCTCTGAATGGTGAAGACCTTGGTTGCTGTAATTACCTTGACCGTGTATCATCACTCTTGGAACACAACAAATATTGTTGAAGTGTTGGAGTTGTCCAACATCATGACCATTGTTGGAGACTTATTTTGGACAAGTGAGGCATTGGACAATGAACAATCAATGAAAGTTTTGGAAGCACCTATTAAGAAGTCTGTGGAGATATATCTTACTTGGGAAAGGTTATTGAAGACACCCTTGAAGAATTCTTGGGACAACAGATTGAAGGCATGAAGGCTATCCTTGGATCAATTAAATACATTGTGCATTTCTTGATTGGGCTTTGGGTTTAAAGTACTCTTGAAGGAATTTTTTTTTGAAGATCTGTTTGGAGCACATCGACATCTTGGAGCATCTTGTGAAGACACTTTGAAACTAAACTTGGAGATATTATTGGAGATCGTGATGCATAATTGATGTCATCATGAGGTGACTCGGATAAATTATTTGGGTACGATGAAGAGAAGTTGTGACACCTTCTAAGAATAAAAATTTGTCATTGATGATGTGACGTGGAGACTAAGACTGACACAACTCATTGAAGAGGACATTGGGAGCCATGAAGAATAACCAAACAAATCTTGACGAAGTGAAGCTAAGGGTTGGAGCCCAAAAGGTTGGAGCCTCGTAGAGACAAGTTTGGTTTTTTGGAAGATAGGGCTGGAGCCCTAGAGGATTCGAGTCCTCAAGAAACCAGGTTGGAGCCTGTACTAGAGATAGGGTTGGAGCCCTAGAGGTTGGTGCCTCAAATTGACAAGGCCGGAGCCTTGGAAATTCCAACTCGGTGCTTGGCACAATACAGGTTGGATCCTGGAAGATTGGAGTCTTCATCTAGGGTTGGAGCCCTATACTATTATTTTACTTGATTTATTGTAAAGAAGAAATTAATAAAAGTATTTATTCCATCAATTTTCATTTTGTGTTTTAAATATAAGTGATCTAACTGGTAGAAATAACAATTGAAAAGAAATATTGATTCACACCCCCTCTCAGTATTTCTAACAATTGGTATCATAGCTAGTGCCTTCGCTCATAAGCCTAACAACTTGAAGGTTGATCCTTAGAACACGAATGTAAAAGCAAAGGAAGAAAGGCTCCAAATCATGTGAAAATGTCTCTTCCTCAGTTCAGATAAAAACTAGGTTGACAAAGCTCCATTGTTCAATGGAAACTTGGATGTATGGAAGATGAGAATGAGGAATTTCATTAATGGTTGAAGGCGTTGAAGTATGGAAATCAATGATTACTGATAGCATGATGGACAAAGAATCCAAGGAGTACAATGTAAGAGTGATGAATGCAATCTTGAATGGGATACCATACCCTATAAAGACAAAATTGGAAAAATTTTCATCAACATAAGACATATGGGACAAAATTCATGACCTTCACTCAAAAGGAGTGTTGACCATGACCACTAGTCAAGAAGATGATGGAAAGAAAGAAGGAAATCCAGAACGCATCAAGGATGCTGAAAATAAGAGTAATGACATCAATGCCAAACAGGACCTAGAAGATGAAGAAAATAAAGAAGACTTTGAAGAAGATCTCCTTGCAAAACTTATAACTGCCATAGAAGAGATTAATAGTTTGAAAAAGGAAAATGAGGAGCTCAAGAAGAAAGCGTAAAATGGTAACCATGACCTTGAAAAAAAAATTAAGGAAGTTAACCTATTCAAGCTTCAAGTACAAGAAAGAGATGATGAGCTCACCAATCTCAAGGAGGAATTCCATCAAAACAAGAGAAGACATCATGGAGAAGTCATATCCATGAAAAATCAATTGGATAAAGTAAATAAGAAGGAAGACACTTTGTCAAGCTACCTTGAACAAACTTTAAGCTCAAATTGGTCAATACAAAGAAGAAGTCTCCTACCTTAGATCTCAACTAGTAGAAGCTAAGAAACAAGTACAAGAAGTTGAGAAGATGGTGGAAGCTTTGGCACTCATAGAAGGACAAGTAAATAAAGTAGAAAAGGAAATAAATGCTATGGCATGTCATCTAAAAGAAAAGGATGAAGATATTTTTCTACTAAAATCAAATGTCATCATTCTAAAAATCGAAACACATGAAGTAACAAGGGTGATGGAAGAAATGAAGAAGCAACTAGTTATGAAAGATGAAGACTGTGAAATGTTGAAAGGAAATTTGTCTCCCTTAAAAAGGAAGTTGACTTGTTGAATAAGAACTTGAAGAGTTCTCAAATTGTAGATAACATCCTAAGTCATCAAAAACCCCCCTTTGATAAATCAGGTCTTGGATTTTAGGTGAGCCCTCAAGCAAGAATAATGCAAACCTTAATGCTTCAACCAACAAAGATGTGGAGAAGCCTGGAAGAAATGTTGATGCCCCTAGTTCCAGCAAAGACAAGGAGAAGAATCAAGATGGCCTTAATGCTTCAACCAACAAGGATGTGGAGAAGCCTGGAAGAAATGTTGATGCCCCTAGTTCCAGCAAAGACAAGGAGAAGAATCAAGATGACATTAGAAGAAACCCTAATCCAATAAGATATGCAGATGGTGTCAAGAATGCAAGAGGCAATAAATTTGACCAAAGGTTTTTAAGGCAAAATAACCTTAGAAGTATATCAAGGAAATACTTTGCATAAGGTATCAAGTATGCAAGAGGAAATAGATATCATCAAAGGATCCCAAGGCAAAATGACTTTGGAGGTAAATCAAGAAAATCTCCATCCTCTAGGTACAAAATTATATTTTTTGGTTATTGCTATTCTTGTACAAGCTTTGGGAATATGGCAAAGGATTGCAAGGTGTTACGGACAATTTTTCAGTGATCAAAGATAACTCTTTAAGAGTTTTCTATTAGGTCTTTAGTCAATTTTTTTTCTTTTTCAGTTAATCTTCAACAATAATTTTGGTCACTGAATGAGTCCTATCATGATATGCTGCTCCTTCACACTATTTCATCTCCACTCAGAGGTCTAAAGTCATGTCATTTCATCACATATGGGCCATGTCTAGGGTTTAAACTGCCATGAAAAGTCTTCAGTTTTTTATTATTAAAAAGGGAAGTTAAACTTCCATTTCATCCATAATGGTCTAGTTGAAGGAGCAAGTCAGTTTTCATTAGTCTAAAATAAACTTCGTGTCATAGAATTTCTATGCTCTGTTGCTATATTTTGAAGAGAAATGACAAACTTTGCTAAAAAATAGATTTTCAAAATCGTACTTTATTAAATTTTTATCTTTAATACTTCGAAATTAAACCTTTGAAACCATAGGTTATAAGTCCTATGCGTTGTACTTTTCCATCGTCATTCTCCACTACCAATTATTCCCCACTCCCCATGCAACGCGTTGCATTCCCTAATTCATCAATCATTCGTGTCACATCGCCCTCATCTCACCCCTACCTCACCAATCACTAAAATCCGCTGTACGTTAAATCCCCTCCACCCCTCCAATCATCCATCACATCATGCTCACATCCGACGGCCCGTATGAAAATTTGACCCCCCCTCATCGTCCGAGACTTAACGTGGGGGGGGGGGGGTGTTTCTGAAAAGAGTGGTATTGAAAATCGACCCCACTGCTACGTGTCACGAGCAGGTGATTTTGCACCCCCCCGCACGAAACCGTTTACCGCTTTGCTACCCCTCTGAAATCCTGCTTACCCGCTGATTAAAACCACCACTCCTCCCATCAGTCATATCATGCCTATGTGGATTGGAGGTTGTCCAATCAATTTGATTCCCGTGTTTACCATAACCGTTATCCAATTAATTTAATTGCTAACCATTAGGCAATGTACTCGTGCGCTTTTCAAATGAGAAATCAAGTTCAATTGTCCATAAATTCATAACTCCACACCTGTTTCAAACCTTTGCTATTTTCTCTGCTCAACACAAGATTATCAATTTACAGATATTAACAGAGTTCTAGAGATCAGAACTTATCAGTGTTTAAAGCCTTCCTTTGCAGCTATTGTTTTTCTTTTAGTTGTAGAGCTTCTCCTCAGTCTCGACCTCTGTTGTGTATCAGAAAATCCTTATTTCCGCCATTTCAATAGAGCTAATCATGCCTCCGAAGAACAAAGGACCTGAGTAACCAGTAAGTCTGTTATTACACCGTCTAGTGGATTTTAATCACATTCCCTTAGCAGACAAAGACTATAAAATCCATGAAACTCTGTCTGACATTGAGATTTTTGAATTATACTACTGGTTGGAAGATAAATACTTATATAAATATGATGATATAGGATTGTGGGATTCCAATCTTCCTCATTTCATCTTTCCTCATACCCATAGTGCCCCAGAGTTCGTTAGAAGATGTCAAGCCTGGTATATGCCAAACCAGAGACCTATTATCACTCCCATAGGAGAGATTTAGTGACCATCAATGCCCAAACTATTGAAAAAATGCTGCAAGCCCCAACCACAGAGAATTCTACCCCATTTTTCCAAGAATCCTTGATATAAATATACCATAAGTTAGATTTTTCAAAGAGAGCTCAAACTCTTGAGCTATTCATGACTGAAAATGACCCATTACCTAAGAAAAACCCTCCAATACCAACATCCATTTTACCTGAAAGGTCCAAACAAATCATCACTGTCATTTCCTACCTTCTTGGTTATTATCATACCAATGGGTAGATGAAGCAATCATAGGATTCCTGTCCATATTCTCCACTAATTCCAAACCCTCTATCATTTTCAACTTCGGTTAGTTTATTGCAGATTATATCCATGATCAATTTGTGAAATTCCATCTGGAGAGGTTTTAAGTTATGCCTCTGTGTTAGTTTACTTGTTCTTGTACTCTCAGGGAGAAAATTTAAGTTTTATCTACAGAAATTAGATGAGGAAGGCAACCAACAGTCAATCATCTTCTGGACTTCATTAGCCATGAAGGAACAAAAAGAAAATTCATATAAACAATTTGTGGAATTGTTTCTTCAACCAACACTTAGTTTGTTAATTAACACTCTAGAGCCCAGGATTAGTGAAGAAATTAGAAAGGTATTGCAGCTGATATCAAGCTAGAACAGGGGATTGGTATCTTTACCAAAATTATACATAACTTAGATTTTATGGATGTGAGGTTCCCCCTTATAAGTTTCCAAAATTCTTCCCCATGAGGATTTTTGCATTGAAGTATATTAGTGAAATGATTAATGCAAATGAAGTGCATTTTGTCTCTACTAAAAAGAAATCTCAATTTAAAATCAAAACAAATATAGGTCCTTTTATATGTAATAGCAGGAAAACATGGGAGGAAGCAAATAATTTGTTGAAAGAAATGCAGTTTAGTCCAACTTTTACATGGTCTTATGATCCAGTTGGTTTCATTTCCAAACTGAGGGTAGAAAATAAATCTACACCATATTTTCATACACCTAGACCAGAGATTGAAAAGTACATGAATCAATTTGAATGGAAATAAGGTACACTACATGAGGCTGAAGAACAAACAATGTCTACATCAACATTGCAGACTCCTATTGCACATGAAAGAGCAGGGAAGAGAGTTAGAGAAGATCAGTCATCTCCAATGACTGATTCATCTAGAAAAGAGTTCTAAATTCACTACAGGAAGAAGACAAAGCTAAATCCTAAGGTCAATCCTAGTAAGGAGTCAGAGAAAGAAGTAATCATTATTACTGAAGAGATACCTCCTTCCACACAGGCAGGTGATAAAGGAACTTCTACTTCTCCTACTACTTCTACAATTTCAAAATATCAGCAAACAACAACTCCTAAAGATCAACAAAAAGCCATTTAGACTAGGACAACTGCTACATGGGAAAAGGAGAAGACTGTATTTGACACTTTCAAAGAGATAAAGCTGAAGAATGAAATGTTAAAGACAAGTACATATAACTAGTTTTGGAAACAAACTCCTAGTTCACAAAGTAGGCTTCTTTCAGCCTTTGATTTAGAAAAAGGAAAAATTCACTTTGCATTTCTTCAAGCACAAATCCCACAACCAAAGTTAGAGGAAAATTATAAAAGGCCTACATTTGAGTTTGATACAAAAGAAATTCATCCAATAGACCAAATGGAGCTACACAAGAAAAATGGTGAGATGATTTCATCAACTCTCACTAACATTGCTTTGAGTCTATCAAAACTGCAGGTTTCATTGGAAAATGTTTTGTCAAAGTTGAAAATGGAGAAGGTATCTTCATTTGAAAAGGACACAAGAATCAAAACCTTAGAATATCTCATGGTAAAAATTGGATATGATCCATCCAATGTGAATTCCATTGAAGAAATCATCAAGAAGAAAAATGCTGATATAGCAGCATTGAGAAAACAACTAAAGATTCCAGCTACAAAAGATCCTTTGGAAAAGGATATTGAAGAAAATGAAACTCAGAAGACGGATATGATGAAATTGATAATGGAGCAGAATGCTCAATTAAAGCAGATGGAATCAGAATTAGAAAAGATGATAAAGGAAAAGGAAGCAGGAGTAAAAACATCAAAGGTTCCTTTGGAAGCAGTGCCACTAGCAACCATTCCTATAGCTCAAAATTCTATAGCAAGCACTGCAGATGGAGCTGAGAAACTTACCAAAGCAATTCAGAACATGTCTATTTAAGAAGAGGAGATAAAAAAAATTGTAGGATCAGGTAAAATTATTTCAATTACATAAATCTAATGCTGATAGTTCACATGCAGCTGAAGCACAAAGGGGCAAAAATTTGATTGAGAGGCTGCAGAAAGAGCAAAAATAATCTGCCATTGGTAATACTTTGGGCCAGGTAAAATAAATAATATGGGAAGATATCACATAGTATATCACTGAAATTTGGCCAAGTATACAGATTATTTTTGAGCAAAAGGAGCTGATACAGAAGGAAAATGAGGCCATTACAACAATAAAAGTATAATTGGGAGACAGGCCTACCACAAAAAATAATATTATTAGATTTATGAATTCAAAGAACAGGTATGGGTTGGATGAACTAGGCATTGATGACAGAACAGAAACAATCATGGAAGTGAAGAAAGTGATGACAAAGAAGAATTTGATTCTTCAACTTGAAGAAAAATGTCATAGTCTTGAGGTTACAGTTCAGAGATTTTTCAGCAGGATAGAGTCTCTGACACAAAAATGATTGCCTTCTCTTTTTGTAATTAATGATTAATTGGTGACCAGAGATGACTATGGAAAAAGACTTCAGGAAATTTCCAGGGATACTGCCAAGTTTTCAAATATTAAAGGTACATTAATAGGAAAGGCACTGTTTGGAGCATTAAGCAATGTTATTTACATTTAGTATGAGATCAAACATGTCTTTGTGGTGAAGCCCACTTTTGCTAAATACATTGAAGTAGATGAAATTTACCGTAGGGTAATAAAATTATTTATCCTTGATAAAGAGCGCTGAGAAAAGCTATGCGAGTTTTAGGAGTAATTAATAAAAACAGAAAAGTCAATTTTTTCCAGATTAGCAGTCAAATAATAGCCAACGCAGCCCGCAAACATCTCCTTCAGCAACAGTTTACAATTCGAGCAACGCCAACGCAACAGATTAAATTTATTTCCATGATGCAATTAGAAGTTAGTTAACAAATAAAGCACTATCGGTTATGATAGACTTTAATGTAACTATTGTAATTTTATTTTTCTATATATACCTCGCTGTACGAAGTATTACTGTTGGATAATCGAGTTTTTGAACTATGTGTATTACCATGGACCTGATATTAATGAAAATAAAAGGAGTTGCAACAATTTTGTGAGATTCATGTGGTATTTATTTTGAGCAATGTGCTTTCTCAATTATTTCATTTCCATTCCAATTTCTGTGTAAAATCTCATTAGTTTATAAGCAGAGATCAGTGATATTTTATGTTTATTAATATTTTTACAATGTGTCTTTCTTATAATGAATGAATTCAGTAAAATGCTCATTCAGACCTCTCTATTTTCTACCACTATACATCAATGACAACTTAATTGTGCTCAAATAGTTTTCTTATCTTTCCTTGCTCAATAGTCTGCAATTTCAGTCTTTGAAATCATTTTTAGCTTCACTGATTATAATTTTTATCCAACAAACAAATCATTAAACAAATTCTAAAACAAATTAATCCATATCTAGCCTAAAAGCTAGTACTCAGCCTAAAATTGAATATTTAAAAAGTGACACAGAGAGAGCCCTCTCTATTTAGGTAGGGCTAGCTACCTAGCTAAAATTTGGCCTGTGGTTACCTTTCTTCACTCCTAATTTCAGCCTAGGAAGTTGGGGAGAGTGATAACACATGGCATATCACAAGGATAAATATAATGGGCTCCATTAGCTTCTTAGAAAAAAATTTGCAAGAATAAATCATGCTTCCTCATTCATGAATAAGATGGAATGCTTCAACTGCCATAAAATTGGACATATGGCTCGTGATTGTAACTTGAATTGGGTCCCTAAATAAGCTAAAACCATGACAACGAAGCTAGAGAAAATTTTTATAGAAGTATGGAGAAGGAAGCAAATTGGATCATGAAGTCTCTTGAATATTCAAGCCGACAACACATGTTGTTTATTTGATGAATAAATCCCTTGTAGATGTGATATTCTAAGTGTTTGATGATAAGACTCTACAAAAAAAAAGGAGACCATGCATATAGTTAAGGGGAGCTTGTGATTCTAGATAATTCTTGCAGAAGCCATCTGTGAAAGGGCCCCATGAAATCCTTGATGAGTCATACTTGGAAAATCTTGACAGATAATCTCTCAGGAGTAATTGCATTAAATACAATCATGAGATTGTGAAGATGTCTTCCAAGGCAAGTGATCCTTCATGAGCCAGAGGAGTTTATGAAGGCAGGGGGAGTTGGTTCATCACATGAAGAAATGCAAAAAAACCTATCATGGACCACATTTCCAGAAGGAAGAGCACCATGACAGGGGGAGGTACATACCTATAAAGAACTATTATATGATGAAGAGAAGCAACTTGATAATGGGAGTAATTGGGCACCCCGTTTGCCATTGATTTCAAAGGGAGAGAGAATGGTGAAGTACAAGAAAATTTCCATAAATGACAAAGGGGGATATTGTTAATCAAGGTTGTAATTGATGTCAATATAACATTATTGGGATGACAAATATTCTTGTGATGTCATAACCTCATGTATCCTTGCTCTTTATGATGTAGCCTAGAACCCAGATGGTGTCCTTACCTTTGATGGATACTGCACTATTGAATAAATATACATGAATGACCACACTTGATGATGTCATATGTGATGACACTTCGATGATAGTCTTGATGACATGGTTGGAGACTACATAATGATCTGGATGGTGGTTGGAAGACTACCTTGAATCTATCTTGATAACGAATTAATAAATGTTGCACTATGGTTGATGACATATAACTTCAATATTACATGAGGTCATTAATTCTACACTATCATGATGACATGGATAATTTCCATGATGATAATATGATGAAGAACTTGGAGACACAATAATAACCTCTTGATTTCTTAATCATCAAGCCCTAATGACCTCTTTCTATCCTAATCATCTTCTACACTAAATATTTCAAGGACAATTACAAAGAAAAATAAAATTGGGCACCTTGGAGGCATCCTATCAACGTGGGTCCTATACAATCTTGTAGAGTATATTTTTCCCTTTATAAAGACTCACTTTCCCTCAAACTCTCTGTGGTTGATGAGATATTTAATTTTTAAGTTTTAAAAATAATAATTAATTATGAGCTGACCTACACTCACACCCTCATGTTGGCCCTCTTTCAAATGGACGTGTCTCTTTATTCCTCGAATAAACCACTATAAAAACAAGTTCGAGGTTCATTTGTAGGCATCAATCTCAATGATCCAAGACACATAAAAGGAGTTTTAGTTCACAACTCGTGAACATAGAAGGAGCCATCATTTAAAGGGGAAATATAGATATTTTTTGGGCTTATATTTTTCTTAACACAGAGCTGTCTCCATATCGGACCTGGGTTTGAAATAATTTGTGAAACTTACCTCAAATATCTCGTATCCCTTGCTGTAGCCTAGGACGGTGACAACATAAGTTCAGAATTATTAATTTCAGACTGTGTCATCAAAAGGATTATCTCCAAATGTGGTGGACTCCTTAAGATTGTGGTGAAATCCTTGCTCAAGCTGTGGTGGACTCCTTAGCTCTAAATGTGGAAGATTAAAATGATTATTTTGTAGTAACTAGAACTGTATCATACTGTGTATAGATTCTTGGCTCATTTCCTTGCTAGACATTCTCAACACAGTGATACTTCCTCTCAGAACGGTGAATACATTGGTTGCTGTAATTTCCCTGACTATGTATCATCATTCTTGGCTTAGATTTCCTCGCTAGACAGTCACAACACATTAATACTACCTCTTAGAATGGTGAAGACCTTGGTTGCTGTAATTTCCTTGACTGTGTATCATCATTCTTGGCTCATATTTCCTTGTTGGGTCACAACATAATAATACTACCTCTCAAAACGGTGAAGACCTTGGTTGTTGCTATTACCTTGACTGTGTATCATCACTCTTGGAGCACAAAAAATATTTTTGAAGTGTTGGAGTTTTCCAACATCAAGACCAGTGTTGGAGACCTATTTTGGACAAGTGAAGCATTGGACAATGAACAATCAGTGAAGGTTTTGGAAGCACCTATTAAGGAGTCCATGGAGAGATATCTTACTTGGGCACGAGTTCTTTAATACACCCTTGAGGAATTCCTGGGATAGCAGATTGAAGACTTGAAGGTTATCTTTGGATCAATTAAATAGATTGTGAATTTATTGATTGGGCTTTGAGTTTGAAGTACACTTGAAGGAATGTTGTTTTGAAGATCTGTTTGGAGCACATTGACGACATCTTGGAGCATCTCGTGAAGACACTTTGAAACTAAACTTGGAGATATTATTGGAGATAATGATGCATCACTGATGTCATCACGAGGTGACTTGGAGAAATTGTTTGGTTACGATGAAGAGAAGTGGTGACACCTTCTAAGAAGAAAAATTTGTCATTGATGATGTGACATGGAGACTAATAATGACAGGGCTTGTTGAAGAAGACATTGGGAGCCATGAAGAATAAGCAAACACACATTGACGAAGTGAAGCTAAGGGTTGGAGCCCAAGAGGTTGGAGCAGCATAGAGAGAAGTTTGGTGCCTTGGAAGATAGGGTTGGAGTCCTCAAGAAGCTAGGTCGGAGATTGTACCAGAGATAGGGTTGGATCCCTAGAGGTTGGTGCCTCAAATTGACAATGTTGGAGCCTTGGAAAGTCCAAGTCGGTGCTTAACACAATACAGGTTGGAGCCTTGAAGATTGGAGTCTTCATCTAGGGTTGGAGCCCTATACTCTTATTGTACTTGATTTATTGTAAAGAAGAAATTAGTAAGAGTATTTATTCCATCATTGTTCATTTTGTTTTCTAAATATAAGTGATCTAAATGGTAAAAATAACAATTGAAAAGAAACATTGATTCATCCCCCCTCTCAGTATTTCCAACAATTTATGCTTTCTACTTTTGATAAAGTGGCAAGAAACTACCTCTTGTGTGGATATTTCTATGTGTGGAAAGATTTGCACAAGCAATGAACCACACATTGCTAACTCTACACCTATTTGCCAACACACACTCTTTAGTCATTCAACTTTTTAAATTAATTATTTCAATTTCAACCGTTCTAACAGTGCCTCCGTACAATGAAAATGAAAGCAAAAATCTTTGCACAAATAATTGACGATAAAAATATAAATGAAAGCATAAATAATAGCCAATAACTACTAATTAATTAGATGTGCGGAGTTAATTGTGAATATATAAGTGATAACAACACAATAATAATAGAAAAATGAACTATAACTTTTAATAATTGTAATAATTAAACAACAACAATAGTTTCCTGAAACTATTACATTTTTATAATACTATAGCTATTACAAGGAAACCTACTAACCTATAATACTATACTGATTAGCTATTTCCCTCAATTGTTAATAATTAGTGAGTTTAACTCTGCACTACAATAACTATTACATTTAATTGTTACGGACTTGACTATTAATATACTATTGTGCATTTGATTATAACTATTAACTCTCCTTCATTAATGTTTTCTTTTGATAATTATTTTACATGGACAACTATTATAATAATATAGCTATTATTAATTTTTTATTAATAGTTAATAATTAATTAATTAAAATCCACATTGCAAAAGCTATTACATTTAACTATTATTAACTTGACTATTAATATACTATTGTTCATTTAATTATAACTATTAATTCTCTCGCATTGATGTTTTATGCTTTTGATAATTATTTTACATGGACAACGTTTCCACACAACTAAAGCTCAAATATTACTATTAAACAAAAATGTTCACACTTTGGCAAAAAAATTCCTATTCTAATAAACCATAAGTTGAACTTTGCAGAGCTATTTTATTTTATTTTATTATTGGAAAATGAATACGTCGTTACTGATAAAACACTGTACTCTCATAAATGTGATACTTATAGCCCTATTGCCCACACATTTCAATAATAGAGCTTTGCACAATAAGCTATAATATTATTTTTATTTTATTCTGTTATTGGAAAGATAATATGAGAAAACAACTAATAAATTTTGTGCGAAAAACTTAGCCTATTGTGTGGAAGCGAGAAAATTAGCCTATTGTGCGGAACTTAGCTCATTGTGCAGATATTATAGTCTATTGTGTAGAACTTAGCTCATTATGCGGAGCTATTTATTTTATTTTATTATTAGAAAATGAATATGTCATTAATGAGAAAAAAACTATGCAAAAAAAATCAATTAAATAGTGTTGGTAACCTTTGAGTACTACTGAGAGTGGGGTGAATCCGTAGTGCTAATTCTTAACAATTTTTACCAGATTAAAATTCAACTAGATCACACACACTAATTAGAAGCAACTCATTAAAAATTTGTAGATCAATGCATAAATCATAAGCAACAATTAAATCATATGAGCAACATAACTAGGAACAAAAACATAAGAAAATATCAAGACATGAGACATAAGTATTTCTGGTGGAAAACCATTCACTGGGAAAAAAGCCACCCTTGCTACTACTGTGCCACTTTGGATATTATATTAAGAAAACAATACCATTTACATAGATGACTGAATCCCATCAGTCAGGAGACTCGACCTCATATATAATCAGCTAACTCCCATCAACCAAGAGATTTGATTCCACTAATCAGCTTGGAAGACTATGTTCTCACATTGATCTATGAACTACCATCTGCTGAAAGCCACCGGGATCAACGATCCGTTCCCAACTCCGATTGGATGGAGAAACTGTTCCTTTCACCGAGACTTTGCAATCATTGCTCCACACCCATGAAGTCACTTCTCCTCTACTCTATGCAGACCTCGATTTCATTCATTTTCAAACTGGATCCAAGGCTTGTTTTCTCAACTTGATTATGCTCTGCAATACGATCTCTAGCATCAAGTCACCATCAATAAATAAAATAAAACACCAATAGATACATGCTCTCAAGCTCCAGAAAATACTGACACAAATGCAATCATCAATAATACAATCATCCAACAACATAAACTCCACTCCATATCCTCCAAACAAGCTCTGCTATAGAAGCCACAAATCTGATCTGAAAACTGATGCTCTTCTTCAGAATTTTCCTACAACACAACCATTTGCACACCTAAACAATGCATCTCTGCTCTCAACTAGGTCTGAAGCATTCCTTCTCTATGAAAAATTTGCTCACTCACTCTCATACTCATCCAACCATAACTCAACTCCAAAGTGAAGAATATAAAACATGTAGGGTGAAATTCACCTTTGTCCTGGGATCAAGAGATCTCTGTCCTGGGATCAAGGGTGCAAAATTTTGTGAAATCAATCCTCAACCATCACTACTTGTTTAATGAATGCCTTCACATCATTGGAGGACCATTTAAACTATTCCCAACTTAATAAATTCATTTAGAAACATAGGAATTTCCATGTCAAAATACAATGATTTATGAGAATGGAGAAATTTTCATGAAGAATCAGCATGCACAAAATTGTTTGATCGGGGTAGCAACCACATGCAATCTTGTCTAAGATTGGTATGATTTGCGCAAGGAATTTGAAGAATTTTTCATGAAGAATCCCAACCACATGCACAAAATTGTTTGATCAGGGTAGCAACCACATGCACAATCTTGTCTCCATGTGGTTGGATGATAGGTCCCTATATTACTAGTATAGTCCCTTATTGTTGTTAGTGTAACCCCATTATTGTTATTATTGTATCCTTGTAACCCCCATATTGTTATTATTGTGCCCTTAAATTATTATTGTTAGGTCGGCTAGGATTACATTGTGGCCCCACTAGGATTACATTATGGCCCCATGGACTCCTATATATAGAAATGAGGTTTTTTAAATTGTATCATCCAAGAATTTTTCATTTATGTAATGTATTGGAGGTTTCCCCCTCGAAGTGGCTTATTTTTAAGGCGTTGATATCTCTTTTCTTCTATTTTTGGAGATGGTTACACAACATTTGGTTTCAGAGCTTTGGATTCTAGGGTTTTGTTGCTCCAAATAGGTCATCGTGGAATTTTTGCTATAACTTTTTTTCTACGAAGTTTCAGAGGCTGAAATTTTTAGAGTGCGAAGCCGAAATCCTGAGGAAGATCGTCTAAAAATTTCAGAGGTTGGTTCGTAATATTTTCAGAGATATGATTTGTGGAAGTTAGGTATTTTTTCAGACTCCTAAAAAGGTCATCGTGACATTTTCACTATATATTTTTTTATACGAAGGTTCAAAATCTGAAATTTTTAGGGTGCGAAGCAAAAATCCCGAGGAAAATCGTCAAAAATTTTCAGATCTTGGTTCGCAATATTTCCGGAGATATGATCTGTGGAAGGTAGTGCTTTTTCAAGCTCCCAAATTTCATCTCAAATTGGTGATCGTGGGAAAAGATTCATAACTCTCTCTCTGAGCATCAGATTGGAGTGCTGTAAAAAGTGGTCACAAGTACATAGACTTTAGTTTCTTGGCTATCAATTTTAGAGCCGAAGGATGAAACCGCGACACATGGAAAGTCGTACAAGTTCGCTCTACTGAACCAATCCATAATTAGGTCATTGTGGGAGATTGGACACAACTTTGTCTTGGAGAATCCAAATTAGGTCAAACCTATGGCATTCGAAAGAGAATTCAGAGGGCTACGTTGTTACCGAAATTAAAATATTGAAGTGCTGCAATCATAGAGATAATCCAATTTCAATATCGAGCTCCTGAAAAGAAAGAAAAAGGTGTGTATTTTTTTTTTTTCCGAATTGCATAAGTCTTGTTTGTAGAATAATTTGAATTGATTCCAAGGGCATATTGTAGAATAGATATCAATATTGGGTTCTAAAAGATGCCCCGTAAAAATAATTCAACACCCATTAATCCTTTAGAAGGCTCTACTATGACTCATGAAGATGAAGAATTGCAACTTGATCTATCTAAATTACAAGAGAAAGTGCACCAAATTTCGCTCTCGCAAAGAGCAACAAAAAATGAAATGGAAGTTTTGAAGAAAGGCATGGAAGATAAAATGGATGGCATGGAAGTTGGCATGGAAGCTAATATGGAAAACATGAAGAATGATCTAACAACAGACATGGAAGGTTTGACAAAGTTGATACAAGAAATGTTTCATAATGGTGAAAAGATAGTAGAAGAAACTCATGATGAGAACAAAATAAATGTTAATCGTGATTTCACAAACTCTAATGTTGGCGGGAAGAACCACCATATTCCAAAAATGGAGATGAGGAAGTTTGATGGAAAGGATCCTATAACATGGATACTATAAATGAAGCAATATTTTGATCTCCATAATGTGTAAAACACACAAAAGGTACGCATTGCAACTTTACATTTAGAACAAAATAAATTTGTATGGTATCGATGGCTTTGCTCTCGTAAAAAAATTGTCACTTGGTCAATTTTTAAGGAGGAAATGATAGCACATTATGAGGATAAAAAGAGAAACACCTTCTTTAGCCAATTGATAAATCTCAAACAAAAGGGCTTAGTGGGGGAGCACATTGAGGACTTCCAAAAATTGAATATAAGGGTAACTGATATTCCAGAGGAACACAAGATTGATCTCTTCATAGGCACTTTAAAGGATAACATCTAACATGAAGTTCGCGTTTTGGAACCTGATTCATTGGAGAAGGCATTCAGGTTGGCAAGAAAAGTTGAATGTAAAATTATGGCGACAAGGAAGCCTACCACTCAATTCTATAAAGAAGGAAGTGTTGCTACGCCTAGATTTCCACAACCTACAAGGTTGACACCACAACAATTGGAAGAAAAAAGAGCAAAGGGCTTTGCTACAGTTGTGATAGCAAATACACTAAAGGTCATAAGTGTGCTGAGAAGAAATTATTTTACATAGATTGTGAAGAAGAAGAAGAAAATGAACAAGAAGAGAATATACACCAGGAACCACCCCTAGAAGAGGAAGAAATGAATCCGACCATATCGTGTAATGCACTGGCAGGAATTACCACTCCTCAAACTCTCAAGATAGAAGGACATATCAAGAAGAAAAAGGTAATAGTGTTGATTGATTCAGGTAGCACCTATAATTTTATTCATTGTAAGGTAGCCAAGGAATTAAATTGTTTCCTATACCCAGCACCAGAATGTCAAGTGATGGTTGCAAATGGAGGAACCATAAATTGCTCTGGAAAATGCCATAATATCAAGCTAACCATGGGGGAATATGTGTTGACAAGTCCAATGCTTTCCATTCCTATGGGAGGTGTTGATGTTGTACTAGGAGTACAATGGTTACAATCTTTGGGGACGGTAGCTTTTAATTTTCAAGAAATTTTCTTGAAATTTTTTTCAGAAGGAAAGGAAGTCGAATTACGGGGTATTGCGGGGAAGCCGGGAAAGATAATAAGCTCTAATGTCATGACAAAGCTTCTAAAGAAAGAACAACGAGGCGTAATTGCACAATTATGCTCACTAGAAGTTCCAACATCAAAATCATCTATTTCTGCACATCTCCAACAAGTCTTGGACAATCATTCCAAGGTGTTTGAAACTCCCAAAGGACTCCCACCTATTCGTGATCATGATCATGCTATTCATTTGATTCCAGGAAGTGTTCCTCCAAACATCAGGCCTTATAGATATCCTTATGTCCAAAAGAACGAAATTGAACGTATGATTGCAGAAATGTTAGAGGCGGGTATAATTCAACCTAGTCAAAGTTCTTTCTCTGCTCCTATAGTATCGGTACACAAGAAGGATGGATCATGGCGAATGTGTCCGGATTATAGGGAGCTCAATAAGCTCACCATTAAAGATAAATTTCCCATTCCTGTGATTGATGAATTATTGGATGAATTACATGGAGCAATTTATTTTACCAAGTTGGATCTTCGTTCAGGATATCATCAAATTAGAATGAAGACCGAAGATATTCCAAAAATAGCATTTCGAACTCATGAGGGTCATTATGAATTTTTGGTCATGCCTTTTGGCCTTACCAATGCACCTTCTACATTTCAAGGGTTGATGAATTCCATTTTCAATCCCTTCCTTAGAAAGTTTGTGCTAGTATTTTTTGATGATATACTAATCTACAGCAGGTCTTGGAAGGATCATGTTGAACATGTTGACAGGGTGCTCAAACTATTGCAGGAGAAACAATTATATGCAAAAAAATCCAAATGTTTCTTTGGAGTACAAGAGGTGGAATATCTGGGTCATATTGTATCTCACGAGGGTGTTAAAGTATACCCTAACAAAATTAAAGCTATTAAGGAATGGAAAGTCCCCACAACCATAAAGAAGTTGCGAGGATTTCTCGGGTTAACAGGGTATTATCGCAAGTTTGTTAAGAATTATGGGAGAATAGCAGCACCTCTAACAACATTATTGAAGAAAGATGCATTTTCATGGACTCCTGAAGCAACTAAGGCCTTTGAACATCTTAAAGAGGCAATGTGTCGAGCACCAGTATTAGCTACGCTAGACTTCACAAAAACCTTTATTGTGGAATGTGATGCCTCAGGAAATGGAATTGGTGCTATTTTAATGTAGGAAGGAAGACCCATTGCTTTTGAAAGTCGTCCAATCAAAGGAAAGTATTTACAAAAACCTATTTATGAGAAGGAAATGTTAGCAATACTGCATGCACTAAAGAAATGGCGAACTTACCTAATGGGAAGACACTTCAAGGTAAAAACTGATCATGATAGTCTTAAACACTTTTTGGAACAAAGACAATCTTCAGAAGAGCAACAAAAATGGGTCACAAAGATGTTGGGTTATGAATTTGAAATAATGTACAAAAAAGGAAAGCTGAATTTTGTTGTAGATGCACTCTCAAGAAAAAATGAAGAGGTGGAAGCATTGCTTTGTGCCATTTCTATTATCCAACCAGATTGGATAACCGAAGCAAGAGATGAATGGAAGAAGGACAAAGATGTATGGACGCTCATTCAAAAGTTGCAGCAAGTTCCTAGTACATCTGATACATTTAGTTGGAAAAAGATTCCTTATGTTTAAGCACCTGTGAGCTACCTGCCGCTTGAGGACAACACGGTTTCGACTTTGGGAGAGGGGGGTAGTCAGTCCCTATATTACTAGTATAGTCCCTTATTGTTGTTAGTGTAACCCCTTATTGTTATTATTGTACCCTTGTAACCCCCATTTTGTTATTATTGTGCCCTTAAATTATTATTGTTAGGTCGGCTAGGATTACATCGTGGCCCACTAGGATTACATTATGGCCCCATGGACTCCTATATATAGAAAGGAGGTTTTGTAAATTGTATCATCCAAGAATTGTTCATTTATGTAATGAATTGGAGGTTGCTCCCTCGAAGTGGCTTATTTGTAAGGCGTTGATATCTCTTTTCTTCTATTTCTGGAGCTGGTTACACAA